>JAXQQM020079194.1:0-163711 GCA_034641835.2 Pinus albicaulis | reverse complement strand
GAAGGACAATTCTTGGTCTCATGCTTCTCAGAACAAATAACACAGGTTTCTACAACTTTTACATCTAGAGGACACTCTCTCAAGGCATGTTTCTTCCTACATTTGGGACAAAAGATTGCCAAGGCATCAGATTCATCCTTTTGCTTGTTTTGTATCTTGAGGGTGTCTATTTGTTCACTAAGACTCCCTAAGATGTCAGATTTAAAATCATCAAGCATGTGTCCTATTTCTGATCTACTTACTGTCCCAGAAGCAGATTTACTTGCTCTTGCAAGAGCAGGATCTCTTGGACCTTTGACAGTTTTGGATTTCCCTCTGGAAAGGTTGATACATAACTCGGATATTTCAGGTAATGTGAGTTGTGATATATCCCCTTTTCCCATCATGTTAAGGATATCCAACCATTCATCCCTAATGGTTTTCAACAAAAGAGCTTTTAAAGTGTCTTGATCTAGGTTTTCCATTTGTGCCCTTTTTATGTTGTATTTAAATCTTTCCAATAAATCTTCTAAGTTTTCATCTTCTTTTTGTAACATCTTGAACACTTCTTCCTTATTATTAACCGGCATACAATAATCCAAGTATCTCTCTAGAAATGCTTATTTCATGTCTTCCCATGTTCTAATAGAACTACTGTTTAAACTCATAAACCACTTCAATGCTGCTCCTTTCAGAGTTGAAGGAAATAATTTCAATTTTTGAGCATCTTGTAGATAGTCATAAGTTCTACACAACACTTCAAATTCAAATAAGAAAGTTTCAGGATCCTCAGTTCTAAGTCCATAGAAGTTCGGAAGGACAGAAGGTGAATTTTTTTTCATGGTTGTATTGGTTTCTTCATCAATTATAGGGAACCCAAAAGAGCTTCCTATTCTACCTCTTCCTCCATTTGCACCTCTACCTCCTTCTCCTCTACCTCCTTCTCCTCTACCTCTACCTCTACCTCCAAACTGTGTGTTTTCTCCATTAAAAACTCCTCCTCCTCCTTCTTCTGCCATGGTTGACTCTCTTGTGGAGGTGGAAAGGTTTGTGTCCCTAACAGGAGTTTTTAGATCTTCTTCTATGGCAGGTTCAGTGGATGAAGTGGAAGGTTTTTCTAATGGGATATCTGATTTCAGTTCTTCTAGAAGTCCAAGATTAGTAAAGGATGGAAGATGGGTTTGAGTTGAAGGTGTACTAGCTCTGGATCTAGATGAAACAAGTGGTGTTCTAGAAATCAAACTTCTCCCTCTGCTGCTTATAAATATTCCCCTTGAATCTCTCTCCCTACGCATAAAATTGTTTTTGGATGCTAAGAAACAAAGGTTACCTAGTTTTCACTTCCCCGGCAACGGCGCCAAAATGTTTGGTCTCAATCTAGTCTCCTAAACCGAGCTCATTTAATTGTCAACCAGGATTTGTAAACTGCTGAAGTGAAGTGTACCATATGTACCTAGGTGCTTGTTTCCTAATGCGTTGTGTGTAGTGTTTTGTGATGTTTTTGGTCTTTTGGTGATTTTTATGTTCACAATGGAAATGCCTAGAAAACTAATGGAAAGGAGTTGGTGGTCAAAAACAGAGTTAAGCCTAATGTATGGGATGGCAAATGCAATTGGAAACACTGAAGCAGAATCTAAACTATGACTAAATAAAAGCAAAATCTTGATAATGAATTTTTAGGCAAATGACACAAACTAAACTTGAGAAATGATCACTAAATATGCAAATCCTCTAACTAAACAGTTAAACACTAATCTTACCATGATGCAACATTTTGTTCTAAGCTCTTCTATTCTATGACTAATTCCTAGTTCTATTTTGCAATTTAATTGAATATCACAGAACCTTTACTCAAAGAGTTATTGGTTTCTTTTTCAAAGTAGTTCTTTTGAGGAAGAGCTCTGTTTATAAAATGATGAGGAAATTGCAGAGATACTTCAGACCTTATAGTGATGTTATCTTCTGTTCCTATGGCTATAGATCATTTGTAGATTTTAGAACAAGAAGATGTTTGTGAATAATGAAGGCTGTCTTGTTAATCCTAACAACTAAAGTAATCTATTGTGCAATGGAAGACAATTTGAATATGAAGTGCAAGTACAATGAGTTAATCTAAGAATGAACCTAAGATGCCACTAATCTAGATCAATGCTGAGCTATAAGTCATCATCAAACTTGAAACAAAGTAACTGAACATGAATTAAATGCAATGAAACTCCGGAGCATTCTAACTATACTAACATGCATTATTCTATGAAGTTACACAATCTGTTTGTTCATCATTAGTGATATTTTGGAAGAGTTCCTTCTTTTGGAAGAGGTAGAACAATTTTGACTGTGTAATTGAGTGCAATTGTAAGCAAATAGACTGAAAGCAAATGAAAAACTAAGATATCATATCCATACCCTACTCGTCATTATGATGTCTTGGGCAAGCGTTTAAGAGCAAGAACAGAGATGATACTTAGTACAACACACAACTAAATCATTCATTATCACGGTCATGTCTTGAACTTCTTAAGAATTTCTTGGAAGAGTTTCTTCTTGTGGAAGAGTGATTAGAACAAGTGTAACTGTGATAGTGAATAGAAAAAACTACAACTAAATCCTACAGTACTATAGCTATTCATCATTCATCATTATAATTTGTTGGAAGAGTGTCTTCTTGTGGAAGAGCTGGAATGAATATAACTACAGTAGCTAGTTAAAACAACTATAAATTCAATTCCTAATTCTACAATACCATAGTCATTCAACATTCATCATTTTAATCTGTTGGAAGAGTGTCTTCTTGTGGAAGAGCTAGAATGAATACGACTACAGTAGCTAAAACAAAACAACTACCAATTCAAATGCAAAACGTAAAGGAAGCTAGGAAAACTTATCTAATTTACGCAAAATAAATCCGTGCAAGAGGCAGGGGCCCTCTACCACTTGACGGCATTCAAATCCAAATTAAATCACGCCTTCAAAATAACTTTGTCTCCTCCATTAAAGATGAAATAGTTTGAACATAACACTCTGCGTCTTCAGGAATGTAACACAGATTTTAAACAAAATCTAGCAGCAAATCTAACATAAAATCTCTAACATAGCTCTCGGTCTCCCAAGAGTTTATAAAGCAAATGCACGTAACAATAATTACAACAATTTAGGAACAATGTCTTTCCTTATCCGAATCACATTAGAACTCTTTGAAGTGGCTGCGTGAAGAAGAAAAGACATCTGGACTGAGACAGTCCTAATAGGAGTCTTCCTTCATAAATGTGTTCCCCACGTTCAAAACCTTACCCAGAATTCGTTTCTTCCTCCATGATGAGCAACGAACCATGTAGACATGACGTGGATCATGCCCATATGCGCTTTTTCTCAAGAGGCCACCTGGAACATACTCAAACATGAAGGCAGCTGCAGAATCGCCGGTTAGCTACGGAATGTCTGCATTCTGCAGCTAGTTCCTGGCCAAAATGCTTAACAATGGCAAAAATCACAAAATTCAACAAGTCAAGCCAAGGGAAATCATTCTAGAAGTAATTTTAACTATATTTATTGATCAGTTCGTTTAAGATAGAATGAACAATTGGGAAAATGAGGTAAAATGAGGTGAAGCGAGCACAACTTTGAGGCTCAACACACCCCCTTAGTGAGTTTCCAAATACTATTTATGCAAAACATTAGTAATTGTTATACTATGCGTATTCTGTATTTAGCTACGAAAGTTATGTGTAAGTGTTTTACTGCATCTAGATTTGTTTTGTTCTATTTTATGCAATATTGAGCTACTGTCTTGGAAGTATATGATTGTTGAGCACCGTAGCATAATTGACCTTGCGCACGTGGATGTGAAAAGAGACCTATAAGCCCTACTTGGGGAGATCTAGACATCCCAAGGCAGGACGCAACTCTGATTGCCTTACCTATCCTTTCTGAGGGTGCAGAAACCTGGTTCCAACACCCACCCATACTACTTCGGGTGAGACTTTGACCTGCGCAAGCAGGTCACTACCAAAAGGGCCAGTAGTATAGTGGTTTGTTGGCAAACCTTGAACTACGAACCTGGGTCAGGACCCCTCCAGCCAACAAACGGTTCCATTGCTAAGACCTGGAGCATTTTGAGAAAGGGATCGGGTAATGACAAGAGAGTACTGGGAACCTAGAAAAGAAGAAGAGCAAGTGTGAGTGAATGAGCTCCATTCTGGATGAAAGTACAACGTGGAGTGGTAAGTACTATCGAACCAATCAAGAAGGGGATAAATCTGGCTATAGCCTGCAGAAAGAAATAGTTGGGCAAAGCTCGTCAGTTACCCCGATGAATACAACCTCACCCGAAACCCCGCTAGAATGAGACATGGCAGTGCACTTAAAATTACCTACCTTTAGAGGTGCAGGAGATGAGGACATGGACTGATTTTGGTTTTTTTCAGACTCGGTATGGACTACGCAAGTTGTGGTGAGCGAAAATGTGAAAACGGCGCAGCTGTCCCTCACATTTGAAGAAAGAGAGTTAGACTGGTATATGTGATACATCTCTTAGAACAAGAGTGCATCTATTCGAGATATTAAGGACACTTTGAAGCAACAATTCTGGAAGCCAAAATCTTACTCTCAGTTGGTAGTAGAAGTGAAGGACTTCAATCAAGGTGTGTCTGAATCTGTATGGGAGGTTTATCAATGATTGAATAAAGAAATTAGAGAGGGAGGATTTAAGTATGATGACAGATAGCATACCGAATGGTTCATCGTTATGCTGCTACCTCACTTACATATACCTATGGGCCACCAAATCCTCGAATCAAAGGAAAAATCCTTGGAAGCCACCATGAAACTAGAAGCCGCACCCAGAGAAGGAAATTCGGGAGGAGTACAGCAAATTCAGGAGCAGATCAGAGCTATGCACATGGAGACCCGGAATCCCCAAAAGGAATGGGGAAAAGGAGCTAGTGCAGAACTATGGTGCATACGATGTTAGACGTCTGGACATACGAAGGATCAGTGCCCACTACTAGTAGACTACATGCAGGTAGGAGACCCTAGTCCACTACGTCTAGGCTCAAGCGGGTCTGTGTTATGGTGCGATGACTGTTGGGTAGCAGGACTACACGATATAGCCCAGTGCCCTTGGCTAAGTACGGACGAACTAAAGCAACAATGGTGTAGATTTTGCTGGTTAGTAGGACATGATGAGAAAAATTGTCGCACTTATGAGCTGGTGATAGATCGAGGAAGCTTGTATAGGGTACAATCAAACCCTGCGTCACCTAGATCCCCCGCGAGCTTCAGTGGCTCCCTAGCAAGGAGAAAGGGAGGTCCGGGGGGGGGGAAGCATAGGACGAGGACGTGGGAAGCTAATCTGTTATAACTACATGGAGGTAGGACACTTTTCAAGAGACTGCCCAAACCCTACTAGGAAATCTTGTAAGTATTGCTAGCAGCTGGACCATGAGATTGAGGACTGCCCAATCTTGATAACAAAAATGCGAGAGAAACAACCAACACCAACACAGAATGTACAAAGAGTTAAGGCGAAACTACAAGATATAAATTCAAGTACAACATGCAGTACGATGGCCATGAAGGGGGATGCATGGGGTCCCCCGAGCCAACAAGCATATGGCAACCAAGAAGTATTGGACCACGAACCCGAACAAGAAACAATCCACCAGAATAGTACTAAGACAAGAAACTCTACTCTGCAGACTATGCAGACACCTGCGCACCTAGGAGCAGATGACGAGGTGAGACCCTTCTTGGAGGCGTGTATAAAGCTATTACGCCACCCGTAGGCCAAAGAAAAACTTCAGGCAGTAATAGATAGCTGTGTAGGGCAGCCCCCCTATCTCTAGAATTTCGGGACATACACAAGTTAGGCAGATATAGGAAACGTACCGATAGGGAGATGAGATTAACTGCCCAAATCGGTAATTATGAAATGGAGTAAACTGTCTTAGACTTATGGTCAGATGCAAACATGCTACCTAAGAAAACTTGACAGCGAATCAGAGAACCCAAATTGGAGTGGTCCAATATTCAACTGCGTATGGCCAACTAGCAGAAGATTATACCTCTGGGAAGACTATCAAAACTCATGGTAGATATCGTTGGGGTCAAGGCCCAGGCTGATTTTGAAGTAATTCAAATTGTAGAAGATGCAGACCCATACCCTGCACTCTTAGAACTCGACTGGGCCATAGATATGGGTGGTATTTTCAACCTCAAGAAAATAAGCATGGTATTTGAAAATAACGGAACAAGGGTGACAATGCCATTAGATCCTATGGATGGAGAACGCTACACAGAGCCAGTACATGGTAACAAAGAAGTATATCACATTTACAAGTTGACCACACAAAATGAGGACTGGATCAATCCCATGGCGAAGGGAGTACTTTGCTGGGAAGCAGACAATGAATAATTCTCTGACTCTAACGAGAAGATGGAGAATTGGAAAAACAGGTTGCATGATGTCTCAACATCACGATGCCCTCGGGTTGCGAGGGACCTCTGCTGCATTTCTTCAGAGGTAAGAGATCTACCACATTTTGATGAGTCTGGTAGCATCCAAGAATTCCTGAGAACGCTAGAAGCTACGGTTCCAAAAGAACGATGACTCTAGGCCCTTAATTTAGCTATGTGTGGGATGCTTGCACAACTGTGGGACACCCACAAAGAAGCATTCCAGGACTAGGAAACGTGTCGGGATATGATGATCCTGCGATTCGTACCCCTAGCTGACATACGTACCAAGATGTTCCTAGGACTCAGAGATCCTCGCACGCATCTGCTCACCTGGATGGAAAAATGGTCCGATCAGACTACAGAAGGGTGGATTCATCTATTTATTCATGCCTTGGGCACTATCCCCATCACATGGTGTTTATATGTGGAGCTACATCAATGCACCCACCACTGGGAAATACTAAAATATGACTTTATAGGAATGTTTGGACTAATCGGGGGGACAAAGGCACTCGAAGAAGCTCTGTAGGACATCGATGCTTTTGTATTTAATGACTCGCACCATCACGCCACACCAACGATCCTAACATGGGAAGCGAAGATGCAAGACATAGTCAATTGTAGAAGCTTGGCAATAGAAGAAGAGGATGACAATCCTAGAAACGTCTCTATCCCGAAATCTGAGGGGGAACCCACCGTCATTGGATGCCCGCTGCCAAATATTGATGTGAATCAACCTCTCAAGCTACGTGAAGTTAATATTGAGATGGAAGAACATCCTAAGTTGGCTAAAATTGGGGACTATTGGGACGAAGGAACTGTTGAAAAAATTGTAGAGCTACTTAAGGAATATCAGGACTTATTTCCAACAAATTTTTTCGAGCTCAAAGGAATCACAAGGGACCTAGGCATTATGCACATCACTTTGAAACCAGAGGCATACCCCATTAAGCAGTGTCCTTACCGTCTGAATCCTAAATATAAGCAAAAGGTAAAAGAAAAACTGGACAAGATGCTTGATGCATGTATAATTGAACCAGTGGAACAGTTAGATTGGGTAAGCCCGATGGTTATCCAGGAAAAGAAAAAAAAAGGGAAGATATGCATCTGCGTGGATCTACACAAGTTAAATGATGCCTGTGTCCAAGACCCTTTCCCTACACCCTTCTCAGACAAAATCCTTGATAGCATGGGCAGGAAGGAAGCCTATTCATTCAGTGATGGGTTCTTAGGGTACCATCAGCTCCGAATTGCACCTGGAGATCGCAGTAAGACTACATTCGCAACAAAATGGGGGTCCTTTAAGTATACATTCATGCCCTTTGGTCTCAAGAATGCACCTGTTATCTTCTCTAGGGTAGTAGTTTCTGTATTCAAGGAGTTTATCCATAGGTTCTTGGAGGTTTATTTCGATGACTGGACGGTATTCGGCTTGGTAAAGGAGCACGTCTATAACCTACGATTAATGTTGGACGCATGCCAAAAGCACCATATTTCCTAGAATATCAAGAATTGTATCTTCTGTGTGCCTTTTGGAATGTTGCTCAGACACATAGTTTGCTAGCAAGGGCTGATGGTTGATCTTGCGAAGGTAGCCATAATTATAAACCTTGCAGTCCCAACAATGGAGAAAAAGCTGCGTTCTATTCTTGGACACACGGGCTATTACGGGAAATGCATTCAGGGGTATGCACTGATCACAACACCCATGGAAAAACTTCTTAAAAAGGACGTTTCCTTTTTTTGGAATGACGAATGTCAGAAGAGTTTTGAGCTACTCAAGGAGAAGATGATCTATGAACCCATACTAATATTTCTTGATTGGTCAAAGGAATTTCACGTACATGTGGATGCATCAGGCATCACCTTGGGTGCTTTCCTAACTCAACTTGGAGAGGAAGACATTGATCATCTAGTTGCCTTTGTGAGTCGAAAACTCTCGGGCACAGAGCAAAACTACTCTACCACTGAATGAGAGGGACTGGCCATGGTATATGCATTATAGAAATATTGACACTATCTGTTGGGGTGACACTTTAAGATTTTCACTGATCATTCGGCTTTGAAATACCTTGTCAACAAGCTTGTGTTGGGGGGGAAGATTTGCCGATGGCTGTTGCTATTTCAGGAATATGATTTTGAGATCATCTTCAAGTCCAGAAGTCTGAACACAGGTCCAGATCATCTGTCCCGTATTGAGATGGTGGAAGAACCCACTAACTTGGAGGAAGGATTACCAGATGTGCAGTTGTTCACCATTAAGGTTGTTGATGCACACTTCGCTGATATCATTCAATTCCTAACTACAAGCATAGCCCCCATAGAATATTTGGTGCAGCAGAAGAAGGAGTTGGTTACTCGGGTGGTGGACTTTACTATCATCACCAACCAGTTATACAAGCTAGGTGCTGATGAAATATTGTGCAGCTACATCCTGGAACATGAATGGCAGGCCATTTTGGCG
The DNA here is from genome assembly GCA_034641835.2 of Pinus albicaulis. Taxonomy (NCBI): domain Eukaryota; kingdom Viridiplantae; phylum Streptophyta; class Pinopsida; order Pinales; family Pinaceae; genus Pinus; species Pinus albicaulis. The sequence continues at coordinate 154,812 of JAXQQM020079194.1, read as the reverse complement.
AAGGAACATGAATGCGTCATAGGAGGCCACTATGCAGGAAGAGCAACAGCCCAAAGATCTTGAGATCTGGGTTATGGTGGCCCACCCTACATCATGATTCTAACACCTATTGTAAATCATGTGATACATGCCAGCGGACGGGATGGACCTCACGCAGAGATGAGATTCCATTGCAACCTCAAATGGCTTTGTAGGCCTTTGATAAATGGGCCATTGATTTTGTGGGACCCATCAATACACCAGGAAAGAAGACAGGTGCTCGCTACATTATTACTGCCACTGACTATGTCACTCGATGGGCTAAAGCACAAGTGGTGAAGGATTTAACTGTGGATACTGCTGCACATTTCATCTTTGAGTAGATCCTAACCAGGTTTGGCTACCCAAAGATCCTAATGAGCGACAGAGGCATACACTTTGTGAACAAAATGATACAAGCCCTGAATGAGGAATTCCGGATCCATTATGTGAAAAGCACACGATACCATCCATAAGCAAATGGGGCAGTCGAGGCTTTCAACAAAATCATAGAGCAAGCAATAACTAAGGTCTGCAATGCCGATCGTAGTGACTGGGATGTACGCATCCCATATGTTCTGTGGGCCTACCAAACGACCTACAAGAAGCTAACAGGAAGGACCCCCTTTCGGATGGTATACAGCAAGGAGGCCATTATGCCAATAGAATACGTTGTTCCTAGCCTACGTATCGCAGCATTTACAAATATAGTAGAACCTGATATAATGGAGGAACGCCTTGCACAACTTCTGGCATTGGAGGAAGATCGGTTTATTGCTAACTTTCATCGGCAGGTTCATAAGGCTCATGATAAAGCCTGTCATGATTGACATATTCACCAAAAGACATTCGTAGCAGGCGACCTAGTCCTCTTATATGATAGCCAATTTGTGAAACACCCAGGGAAATTCTGACATCACGGGCTAGGTCCTTACACCGTTAAGGAAATCATGACTGGTGGAGAAGTTTGGCTAGCTACCCTACGCGGTGACATGTTACCAGGTTATGTCAATGGTAGTCGGCTCAAACCATACAGGGCTAAATGACTATATGGCCAGAATAATTGGCTTAGGAAAGATCGGCCCACCTGGGATAGGACGTTGACGCACATGCGAGATATGCATGTTAGTCATCAAATATCTCCAGGGGTGATTGGTAGACCTGTGGCCACAGTTACTTGGGACGAGTCACAAGATTGTGTTGGGGGACTATTGGAACAAGGTCTCCTACAAGCTGCGAAACTAGTTTGATTTTGTATATTTTTTATTATATTTAGTCTAGCGCAAGGTTTTGGGGTGGGTCAAAGCCCTGAAAGCATTGTAATGGGCAAAAGGGTAAACCTAGGGTCCAAACACCACTATTTTCAGACCATAGGAAAGTTTAAGTTAGATTGTGATAAATAGAGGAACATTTTGAATTGTAAGGTAGAGAAAAATGAGGAGATATTGATGCAAATTGTGGTTTAGGAAATTTGTTTGGGTTTTTTGGGAAGGACTCCTACTAGCTGTGTGCGTGGAGATCCAGAGTCTTGCTATGTGTGGATCCTGCTGCTATGTGTGCAAGTTGGGACAGGTATTGTAAGAGGGAATTGATGAATAAGAAAGGCTGTTAAGAACTGAATCTATGTGTACTATTTATGTGAATCATTTATAATTGTTTTACTATGCATATTCTGTATTTAGCTGCAAAATTTTTGTGTAAGTGTTTTACTGCATCTAGATCTGTTTTGTTCTATTTTATGCAATATTGAGCTACTATCTTGGAAGTATATGATTTTTGAGCACCATAGCATAATTGACCTTGTGCACGTGGATGCGAAAAGAGACCTATAAGCCCTGCTCGGGGAGATCTGGACATCTTGAGGCAAGACGCAGCTCTGTTTGCCTTACCTATCCTTTGTCAGGGTGTAGAAACCTGGTTCTAGCACCCACCCATACTACTTCGGGTGAGACTTTGACCAGCACAAGTAGGTCACTGCCGAAAGGGCCAGTAGTATAGGGGTTTGTTGGAAAACCTTGAACTTTGAACCTGGGTCAGGACCCCTCGAGCCAACAATGGTGGAGACAAATTATAGAATATATTTTGGAAGAAAATATTCCTACTTCAAAATATCTTCAACAACTTTTGCGAGAAGAAGACGTTGAGGATAATAGATAGGATTGTGGAAGAATTAGTCACAAAATTCACAATGACGGTAATTTTGGTTGGAAACGTGGAGGTAAATGGAATAAATGTAGCCTTTACTGGTGCAATTGTTGGTGTTTTTGGGTGAAATGCATCCAAGCATAATCATCTGAGATAGATTTAGTTTTTATCCTGATTCTAGATGATATCAGGGATATCTATTGGTTTTTTGTTTCAAGATACACTAATGACAATTTATTTTCCACTCTAGTTAATTATCTACTCTGTGGTCTATATGAGACACACTAGCTGGTTGTTTTCATGGTCTTTCTTCTGAACCTTTTCTCCTGTGGCTCTTCCTACTCCTTCTCTAGTTTGGGATTGTTCGATCAAGGGATTTCTGAGGATCTTTGCTGCTACATGTTGGCCTTCTATTTGGTCTATCCAAGACACATTGGCTGGTTGTTTTACATGCTATTTCTTCTGAATATTTTCTCCTATGGATATTCCTACTCCTCCCTCGTTTGCGATTGCTCAATAGGAGGATTTTCAAGGATATTTACTGCTACATAAGTTCCTTCATTTTGGTTGGTGGAGTTGGTAACATATTTTAATTTTGAATTCGATCACGGAGGATTATCTTGGGGTCATTAATTATTCTGGGGGATCAATGTTTTCTAAGTTGGCCATTGATTATATGGGGGACAATCCATTAATGGTTTGCATTGTCATTGATGATGTTTGTCGATTGTGTGCTTGATGAGATTTTCTTAGGGACATTGGTCGATGGTGATTGGCTAGTCTATTGTATTTGAAGGGGTTTCCTAGTGGAGTGAGCTAGTAACAACCTATATCGGGTGGGGTCAATAATTGATAAGTGACATTATTTTACCTTGTCTACATATTTTATCGATGTTTTTTCAGAAACTACTACATAAGGTATTTTTTAGTAATGCTCTCTACTTTGGTGCACATATAGGCAGGATAGCAGAGTGTTAGTAGTGTCCATTTTACATATAGCATTTACATCTATTGGTAGGATGTCACTTGATACTAAAGGAAACTAGGGTAGTGACATGCCATTACTTGATGTGTTGGTACATGAAACTATTGAGTCAGAGAGTCATGATTGCCCCAAGTTGGGAGTTTAGCCCTTTGGGACATCTCTTGTACATGCAAGTATACACGTGGTTTTGAATGTTTCGATATCCCCACTAGTTATTTAACCCGAATGTGGTAATCCACGGAAATAATTTTTCCATCATTAATGGAAAAGAAGGAAGTCAAGCTTGATCCAGATTATTAGAAACTTGTTTTTGGTTCCAATGTTTTTTGGAACCAAGTGGTAGGATTACAACAACATGATTTGATGTGTAGGTTTTTTTATCTGCGAATGGATGCCTCTCAGATGGAATCCTTGGTTAAAGAACATTGGTACTCTATTCTTAAGTACTCTCCTCTTTTCAACATTTTATACAATCAATGGTTGTACTCCCACTTTATCAGTGACGATAATGTTGTGAATATTTTGGGATCATATTGGGTTCATGGTTTTTTTTTCCTCTCTTTACATCACTGACATGTGGGCTTTGATCCATACCTATAATTTCCATGAAATAATTTGGTTTCAAGCTAAACTTCCTAGTTTACCCACTAGTATATTTGGCCCAATTTATGAAGGCTAAAATGTCTCTATTGCGACACATAGTCGTCCCAATAGCAACACTTTGAGGTTGGGAAAAATGTTGTTTCTGGTCCTGTCAGACTTCTAACACTTCTAATAATTGTTGGTAGAGCCACACTAGAGACGATACATGTCTTCATTTAGTAAATATTAGAATTGTGATGATTGTTATTTCTATTTTGACATCATGTGGAGACGTCGGTATTACAACACCGATGCCTTCGTAGAATGTCTCACAATACCGACGGTCTATCATCGCACATGTTGTCATTATTCCGAAAAATGGCATAAAATTTTTGCGATGGATGGGCCATATCAATGACATAAACAACCATCGGTGGTGCCACCTTATCCATTGCTAGTCCAACATTAGTCTTAGCAATGTTTGGTTCATGCCATCGGAATTACAAAGGAAAGAACCATCGGAAGTGCCACGATAGTCGTCATTATTCTTAAAACTGGCACAATATTGTTGTGATGTTTGGGCCATATTATTAACGGAAACAACCGTCATTAGTACCACCTTAGTTGTTTCTAGTCCAACACTAGTCTTAGCGACATTTGGGTCATGTCGTCGGAAGTGCCATGATAGTCGTCACTATTCCGACAAATAGCATAACATTGTTGTTATAGTTGGGCCATATAAGCGACAAAAACAATCATTGGTAGTGCCACCTTAGCCATTTCTAGTCTGACACTAGTCTTAGCGATGTTTGGGTCATTTTGACAAAATTGCAATAGAAAAAACCGTCGATCTAGCAATGGAAACAACTCTCGAAATTGCGACGCTCCTTCTACAATTTTTTTGGGGGAAAAATTAGCCCTAAGATGATCATCCACTTTAAGAAAGAACTCAAATTTGGCTTATGGCATGATAGCAGTAGTTGATAAAGGATAAAGGAAGATGTATTACCTCCCAAGCAAGCTAGGATGCAAGACAACTATCTCAATTGTCTTGCATCCTATCCTAGCTTGCTTGGGAGGTCATCGATCTTCGTTTCTCATTTATCAACTATTGGCATCATGGCAGAAGAAAAATTTAAGTTTCCTCCTAAAGTGGATGATAATCTCAAGCTTACTTCTACCCCTATGAAGGTATCCCCAGTAATAATTTATTACCTTTTTTTTAAGATCAAGGGCATGTTCGTTTAAACTGTGCACAAGGAAATAGGGGAACTATGCTAGAAAATAGGAGCTAGGATTTGTGTTAGGAAATAGGAGGTATTTTGCAAGGAAATATGGGCTACCAAAGAAAAAGGAAATAGGAGCGGGGACTAGGAATTGCAAGGGAAAGTCAAGGCTATTCAGCAGGAGAACAAGGGTATTCTCATAAACAGATCGCTAACTACGAAAGGCAGTGAACTGTAATAGATCCAATTACTCAAGAACTATTAATAAAATACTGCAATAAAGAAAGCTAGTTTCCCCATTTGGGTTTACTGGGTAAACAACTGTGTCAATTTTTGTGCATGTGTTTTTGTCTCTAGGGTTTTTCTGCTACTTAACGATTGTTAAGAAACTTTGTATCTTTTTGAAAGTAAATTTGGTTTCAATTTTCAATTTCCTTGTTTTCAGTAACTCATCTATGTACTTGTATATTTTCAAGAAATTTAACATTAAGAACATTATACAATCCCACCAAATTATTTTTCAACTACAATTGCTTCAATGTAGTTGTAGCCCAAATCTACTTTCATGAAATTTGGAGGGAATGAAACCAAGTAAGAAAGGATGTGGAGCACATAAGAGGCAGAGGAAATTTCAAATCCAATATTTTAGAGAAGTTGGATGAGAACCTATCCAATATAGGACTGATTGTAGAGAAGGTGCAGAAATTGGACTAATAAGCAGAGAGAATTGTTGGTCTTTCCTCTGTTTTTCCATCATTAAGACAAATTTTAAGCCAGTCAAAATTAAGAGTATTTGTATATATCTTACACAATTGGTTAGCATACTCGAATAGTGGAATGTTTCATAAGTTTAAAGGTCAAGAAAAATTATTATCAGTTTTAGGAGCTAAATTGTATCGAAGATTCAAATAGGCACTCATATTATTTTGTAAAATTTGTATCTCAATTTAACTAATATAATTTACCAAAAAAAAATTTACATGTCAATAATGTATAAGACTTAGGTGTTTTTTAATTTTTTTAATGCAAGTCATATAAAACAACTGACAATTTTCAAAAAAGAGGCTAGAATAGATATATTTACAAGCATCACAACACTACTTAATATACACTAAATAATGGAAAGGAAAACTACATAACAAATGACAAGCTGCAAAAAAGAGAATTGAATAGATCTGTTGTGAAATCAACTCCAAAAATAGAAGAAAAGAGATATCAACGCCTTAGAAATAAGCCACATCGAGGGGGAAACCTCCAATACATTACATGAATGGGAAATTCTTGGATTATATAAATTACAAAACCTCCTTTCTATATATAGGAGTCCATGGGGCCACAATGTAATCCTAGTGGAGCCACAATATAATCCTAGCCGACCTAACAATAATAATTTAAGGGTACAATAATAACAATATGAGGGTTATAGCGGTACGATAATAACAATAAGGGGGTTACAATAACAACAATAAAGGACTATAATAGTAATATAGGGACCTAGCATGCCCCTCTCCTTCAAAAAAGTGTTGTCCTCAACGCTTGAGTAGCTCTGGGTGCTTCTGTATAAAATTCTCATCCTCCCATGTAGAATTTTCAGTGGGTAAGTTCTTCCACTTGATGAGATACTCTGAAATTGATCGATTCCGTAGTTGTCGAGTTCTTGTTTCCGTGACCGCTTCCAGTTCCAATATGATTTTTCCTTCCTCATCAAGTTCTGGAAATATTGTTTGAACTGGAATATTTTCACCTATAACCTTCTTTAAGCATGAAACATGGAAAACTGGATGCACTCGTGAAGAAGTAGGAAGCTCCAATTTGTATGCCATAGTACCAATATTTTGCAACAACTTGTAAGGACCATAGTACTTTGGCAATGATTTATTATCCTTCTTAGCTTTCTTGAGGGACATTTTCTTGTATGGTTGTAGCCGTAAAAATACCCAGTCTCCTACATCAAAATTTCTCACTGCAATGTTGATCTGCCCATTGTTTCATTTGATTTTGTGCCAAATTCAGGTTATCCTTTAAGAGTTGGAGCACTTCTTGTTGATGCTTGATGTGATCGTCCACTGCTTGAACCTTCGAATTTTCTCTTAAAGATGATGTCATTTTTGTTGCAGTATGGAAAGAAGTGTTATACCACCATTCAACGAGCGGTAACCACTTGACCCATTGTGTTTGTTTATCAGATACAAAACAATGAAGATATCCTTCCAAACATTTATTTACTATCTCAGTTTGACCATCGGACAGAGGATGATAAGATGAGCTATGAGCTATTTGAGTACCCAAACAAGAAAATAACTTTGTCCAAAAATTTACAGTAAAAATGGAATCTCTATCGCTCACAATAACCCTTGGGTTCCCATGTAGCTTTTGAATTGTGCCCATAAATGTAGTAGCAAATGTACTTGCTTTAAATGGATGAGATAATGCACAAAGGTGTGCATACTTGGTAAGTCTATCAACTACCACCATGATGACACTCTTTCCTTCAGACTTAGGTAAACTTGTGATAAAATCCATTGAAATATCCTCCCAAAGTTGACTTGGAATGGATAAAGGTTGTAGAAGGCCCGAGGTCTTAATTGTATCAACTTTATTCTGTTGGTAAACCAAACATCCTACCACAAAATTTTGAATATCAGATTTAAGGCCATCCCAAAAATATTCTTTCTTCACCCTGTGGTAAGTTTTTAAAAGTCCTGAGTGTCCTCCTAAAGGAGAAGTGTGCAATTCCAAAAGAATATTTTGTTTTAGTTTGGAATTCTTACAAAGATATAAGCGATATTTGCACCATAAGGAATCATTTTTCCAACTAAATGTATCATATTTACTAGGATCTTGCTGCAACTTTTGAATGAGTGTCCACACTTCTTCATCCTTCTTCCATTCATCTCTTGCATCGGTTATCCAATCTGGTTGGATAATAGAAATGGCACAAAGAAATGCTTCCACCTCTTCATTCTTTCTTGAGAGTGCATCTACAACAACATTTAGCTTACCTTTTTTGTAGATTATTTCAAAGTCATAACCCAACATCTTTGTGACCCATTTTTGCTGCTATTCTAAAGATAGTCTTTTTTCCAAAAAGTGTTTAAGACTATCATGATCAGTCTTTACCTTGAAGTGTCTTTCCATTAGGTAATTTCGCCATTTCTTTAGTGCATGGAGTATTGCTAACATTTCTTTCTCATAAATAGGTTTCTGTAAATAATTTCCTTTGATTGGACGACTTTCAAAAGCAATGGGTCTTCCTTCTTGCATTAAAACAACACCAATTCCATTTCCTTAGGCATCACATTCCACAATAAAGGTTTTTGTGAAGTCTGGCGTGGCTAAGACCGGTGCTAGGCACATTTCCTCTTTAAGATGTTCAAAGGCCTTAGTTGCTTCAAGAGTCCATGAAAATTCATTTTTCTTCAATAATGTTGTTAGAGGTGCTGCTATTCTCCCATAATTCTTAACAAACTTGCGATAATACCATGTTAACCCAAGAAATCCTCACAACTGCTTTATGGTTGTGGGGACTTTCCATTCCTTCATGGCTTTAATTTTGTTAGGGTCTACCTTAACACCCTCATGAGATACAATATGATCCAGATATTCAACCTCTTGTACTCAAAAGAAAAATTTGGATGTTTTTTCATATAATTGCTTCTCCTGTAATAGTTTGAGAACCCTTTCAACATGTTGAACATGATCCTTCCAAGACCTGTTGGAGATTAGTATATCATCAAAAAATACTAGCACAAATTTTCTAAGGAAGGGTTTGAAAATGGAATTCATCAACCCTTGAAATGTAGAAGGTTCATTGGTAAGGCCGAAAGGCATGAAAAAAAATTCATAATGACCTTCATGAGTTAGAAATGATGTTTTCGGAATATCTTCAGTATTCATTCTAATTTGATGATATCCTGAACGAAGATCCAACTTGCTAAAATAAATTTCTCCATGTAATTCATCTAATAATTCATTAATCACAGTAATGGGAAATTTATCTTTAATGGTGAGCTTATTGAGCTCCCTATAATTTGGACACATGTGGCATGATCCATCCTTCTTGTGTACCAATACTACAGGAGCAGAGAAAGAACTTTGACTAGGTTGAATTATACCCGCCTCTAACATTTCTGCGATCATATGTTCAATTTAGCTCTTTTGGACATAAGGATATCTATAAGGCCTGATGTTTGGAGGAAAAATTCCTAGAATCAAATGAATAGCATGATCATGCTCACGAATAGGTGGGAGCCCTTTGGGAGTTTCAAACACCTTGGTATGATTGTCCAAGAATTTTTGGAGATTTGAAGAAATAGACGATTTTGATGTTGGAACTTCTAGTGAGCATAATTGTGCAGTTACACCTCGTTGTTATTTCTTTAGAAGCTTTGTCATGACGTTAGAGCTTATTATCTTTCCCCACTTCCCTGCAATACCCCGTAATTCAACTTCATTTCCTTCTGAAAAAAAATTCAAGAAAAGTTCTTGAAAATTAAAAGTTACCATCCCCAAAGATTGTAACCACTATACTCCTAGTACAACATCAACACCTCCCATAGGAATGGAAAGCATTGGAATATTCAATAAATATTCCACCATGGTTAGCTTGATATTATGGAATTTTCCAGAGAAATTTATAGTCCCTCCATTTGAAACCATCACTTGACATTCTGGTGTTGGGTATAGGAAACAATTCAATTCCTTGGCTACCTTACAATGAATAAAATTATGGGTGCTACCTGAATCAATCAACACTATTACCTTTTTCTTCTTGATATGTCCTTCTATCTTGAGACATTTAGGAGTGGTAATTCCTGCCAATGCATCACACGATATGGTCGGACTCATTTCTTCCTCTTCAAGGGCTAGTTCCTGGTGTATATCCTATTCTTGTTCATTTTCTTCTTCCTCTTCACAATCTATGTAAAATAATTTCTTCTCAGCACACTTATGACCTTTAGTGTATTTTCTATCACAATTGTAGCAAAGCCCTTTTTCTCTTTTTTCTTCCAATTTTTGTGGTGTCAACCTTGTAGGTTGTGGAAATCTAGGAGTAGCAACAACTCCATCTTTATAGAAGTGAGTGGTAGGCTTCCTTGTCGCCATAGTTTTACATTCATTTTTTCTTGCCAAATTGAATGCCTTCTCCAATGAATCAGGTTCCAAAACGCAAACTTCATGTTGGATGTTATCCCTTAAAGTACCTATGAAGAGATCAATTTTGTGTTCCTCTAGAATATCAGTTACCCTTATATTCAATTTTTAGAAGTCCTCAATGTGCTCCGCCACTAAACCCTTTTATTTGAGATTTATCAATTGGCTAAAGAAGGTGTTGCTTTTTGTATCCTCATAATGTGCTATCATTTCCTCCGTAAAAATTCACCAAGTGACAATTTTTTTATGGGATAAAATTCCATCGATACCATACAAATGTATTTTGTTCTAAATGTAAAGTTGCAATGCATACCTTTTGTGTGTTTTTCACATTATTGAGATCAAAATATTGCTCCATCTGTAGTATCCATGTTACAGAATCCTTGCCATCAAACTTACTCATATCCATCTTTGGAATATGGTGGTCCTTTAATCCAATATTAGAGTTCATGAAATCACGATTAACATTTATTTTGTTCTCATCATGATTTTCGTCTACTATCTTTTCACTATTAGGAATCATTTCTTGTATCAACTTTGACAAACCTTCCTTCAAACCTTCCATGTCTTCCTTCAAACCTCCCATTTTTTCTTCCATACCATCCATTTTATCTTCCATACCATTATTCAAACCATCCATCGTATCTTCCATGCCTTTCTTCAAACCATCCATCTTATCTTCCATGCTTTTCTTCAAAACATCCATTTCATTTTTTGTTTCTCTTTGCGAGAGCGAATTTTGGTGCACTTTCTCTTGTAATTTTGATAGATCATGTTGCAATTCTTCACCTTCATGAGTCATAGTAGAGTAATCTAAGGGCTTAATGGGTGTTGAATTATTTTTAGGAGGCATTTTATAGCCCAATACTGATATCTATGCTCAATAGGCCTTTGGAATCACTTAAAATTGATTTTTCAAACAAGACTTATGCAATTTGAAAAACAAATACACACCTTTTTCTTGATTTTGAGGAGCTTGATATTGAAACTGAATTATCTATGTGATTTTGGATCTTCAATATCTTAAATTCAGCCCTGACGTAGCTCCTGAATATTCTTTCAATTGCCACAAGTCTGACTTGATTTGGATTCTTCAAGGCAAATTTATTTCCAATCTCCCACAATGACCTAATTATGAACTAGTTCAGTAGAGCAAACTTGTACGACTTTTCGCGTGTCACTGTTTGCTCCTTTGGCTCTAAAATTTACAGAAAGGAAACTATAGTCGGTTTACTTCTAGGAAATTTTTACAGAATTCCAATCTGATGCTCAGACAGAGAGTTATGAAGATTTTCCCACGATCACCTCTTTGAGATGAAATTCAGGAGCTTGAAAAAGACCTAACTTCCATAGATCATATCTCCAAAATTATTACAAACCAAGCTTTGAAATTTTGTGATGATGTTCCTCGAGATTTTAAATTTACATTCTAAAAATTTCAGCTTCTAACCCTTCGTGGAAAAAAATATATAGCAAAAATTCTGCGATGAGCTTTTTAAGTGAAATTGAGGAGCCTACAAAAAGACCTAACTTCCACAGATCATATCACCAAAAATATTGCGAGCCAAGCTTTGAAATTTTGCAACGATGTTCCTCAGGATTTTAGCTTCGCACTCTAAACATGTCAGCTTCTAAACCTTTGTAGAAAAAATTTTATAGGGAAAATGCCATGATGACCTATTTGGAGCAGTAAAACCCTAGAATCCAAAGCTCTAATACCAAATGTTGTGAAACCAACTCCAAAAATAGAAGAAAAGAGATATCAACGCCTTATAAATAAGCCACTTTGAGGGGGAAACCTCAAATACATTACATGAATGAAAAATTCTTGGATGATACAAATTACAAAACCTCCTTTCTATATATAGGATTCCATGGGGCCACAATGTAATCCTAGCCAACCTAACAATAATAATTTAAGGGCACAATAATAACAATATGGGGGTTACAGGGGTATAATAATAACAATAAGGGGGTTACAATAACAACAATAAGGGACTATAATAGTAATATAGGGACCTAACAAGATCTATTTACAAGAATAACGACACTACTTAAAATACACTAACTAATGGAAAGGAAACCTACATAATAACTGACTACAATATTTCATTTTCATAAAAATTATCCTTGGTCATATTTGATGAATCATTAATTTGTGATATTATGTCAAAAAAATTCATTTTAGTGCATCTTCATAGTTATCAGTCCACATTATGAAAAACAAAGGAGAAGATAATAGGCACTAGTGGGGTCTATTATAAAGCTGATAGTAGCTTGTTGAGAAGATAATTTTTGGTTCATAAGAGTTTGCCATTTTTCTCACATCACATTTGAGGTTGTTATGTTGCAAGTGTGTGCTTTGAAATCAGTACATATATCTTCACATAACAAGCCCATAGCTTCAAATTTTCGACATTATAAATATATAATTTATAGCAACAATCCAATCCCATTTCACATAGCAACATGCCCTGATCTGAGTCACAGTTATGAAGGTATCAAAGCTTCCATTTCTTCCTTTAATAGTAACTACTAATATCAATGCAATCCATCCAAAATAAGAGAAAGGCCCTCCCAACTCAAGTATGAAAGATATGACATAATATTTTCATAAGAGTATTAAATTATTGTAAAATTAGTTTCAACAGTAATATATGACATTCATACATGCTACCAAAATAGTGAACTAGAATAAGGAAAGAAGAAACTCAACCAAACAGATTACAAGGATAAAATAACTGGAACCAAAAAAACTTACATAGGCTACTCCTGATGGCTCAATCATATATAGTTGGGGCCCATCTCTATCATAACCTCCAAGGATAACTCCAGATCCAAAAGTCTTGCACGCATACAGATAATTTTCATTCTCAATGCAAAAAAAAGCCTAAATCTCAGTACACAATTCCGAATTCAACCATGCAAGAGATTCCTCATGATACTCTCTCAAAATCACGAAGATAAATTCAAATGAAACTACATATCTCGTTATTGATAAACTCATAATTCTGATCTTAACCACCAATATAGTGTGCATGAATGCACATAACTAGAAACACGTTAAAAAATTTCCTTAATAGGGATCGTCTCACCATAAGTGATGTATGTGATAGATACTAATAAATTAATTGCCTCCACAAAATTCCATCATCTGCATGTAGAAAAGATAATACTTTACTAGAGAACATTTATTTTCTTTATCAATCTAGATGAAGGTTCATATCATAGGAGTTACAAAAATTTACTGGTGAGCACCAATATTTAAACTAAATATAATAAACCAGAAATTCATACATTTCATAACTAGTTGCTTATGATTTAGCACAAGCCACAATTTGCCTACAATCTGCTACCAATCTAGTCACAGACTACACGATCAAATTCCCAAGAACAATAACCAAGTTTTAGTTATTGAGCATCAACCATAGCAAATTTCTTCGTTTTCCACTTTTCTCCAACTCTAGAAACACACACACGCTTGAGATAAATTGCATAGCTTTTTCTCATTATAAATCCAAATGTCAATTCATGAAGTCTATGGTCTACTCAAAAAACCAAATAGAAATAAAATAAGAAGCTTTACATGGAATCAAAGGTATGAGAATTAATTATCTTGTTTGAAACCATGGCATCACCTCAAAAAAAGCTAGCCCAGATTTTGTGAGTGTAAGCTTCCATGAATCCATTTAAAATAATAAGCCCCAAGCCTCAAATGATGTCTGCTATTTCAAGGAGTAGCCCCCACTCCTCACAAATCATCTACAATATTGGTTAAAACTAACAGAAGATAGGTTTATTTCTCTTGAATAATATGTATGAAAGTAGCCACAGTTGAAGTTGTAGATCCATGGTTTCTTAGAGCTTCAGAGAGGGCTATTAAAAACCAAAATCCAAGTGCATTATTTCAAATAATTATGACCAAGAAAAAGTTCCAAGTCAGAGAACTCAATTCTCTCTAAATATTTACGGTCCGAGAACTCAATTCTATATTTTACTATATTTTGATGAGATGCATTTCTCTCTCTTGAACCGAATTATTTTGGGGACATCCTCAAGTAGTAAAATTAGTTTATGGTCATCGTTAAGGTGGAAGAATGAATTCTTTCGAATAGCCCTCATAAGGGCATCAATTACAGAACATTGATGTTTTATAGACCTAAGTCATGACATAATTCTATTATTCATGGGCATCTATTGTGTAAGGTGTTTGGTTCCAGTGATTTGTTATATTGGTGAGATCAAATGCATAGGGTAACACCAGACCAGTCTTTGGATTCCTAGGACCTATCCTTCCTGGACTCAGAGAGGGCTCTCTCTATTTGTGCGAAGGATTTGAACTTGTTTGCTTCTAGGGTTTTGATTTTAGGCTAGTTGTTAAGTGTAGGGTTTGTTTGTTTTGGTTAGGTAATATGATCAAGTAGAATGGATAGAATGAGGAAATATTTAATTCATTGGGTTGTGGAGTCTATAAAAGTCATGGAAAGTTCAACAATGGATCGGAGAGCATCACAGGGAAAATCTAGCATTGGTCAATGGATTTTCAAGGATTATGGGAAATGGTATGGACATCATGTTTGGGAACAAAGGTAGGGAAAGGGAAATCAAGAATCCTTTACCATGTACCCTTTTAACAAGAAGGGACTTAAATACATAAGCATAATGAAGCAATCAATAGACAAGGAAAACCAATAACTCTTTAATTCAACTTAAGCAAATAAGCATTCAAGACAAACATTCCAATGAAATATAGAAGGCAGGAAACTCATTTAACTTCTAGTCATTTCACCTTCAAGGTTAGAAAACATTCAAGATACAAATATAAATTTAATCAAATAAGAGGGAACGCCTAAACATCATTGATCATAGTTATGAAGATCTCCCAAAAAAAATTTCAAGCATGGATAAAGGGTATGATCGAAACATAGCCTCTTTGGCAGACCTAATTAATGGTACTTTGGAGAGAGACCTCAAGAACAATGTTTAGTGACATCAAAAAAGCAGGGCTAGCCATAAATCATCTTTGATACCTACTATATTAAACCATTCATGAAATAAAAAAACTTAGGGGGTCTAGAGAGCAATTAAAAATTCTCTAAAATGTCCTAGCAGAAGAAAACATAGAGGCAATGAAAAACGAACAGAGCTAAGGTGCCTTTGAAGAAAATTTCTTACTCTAAATCCTTTGTTCTATTGCAACATAGAAAGATGGAAACATAATGAAACATGAGAAAAATATAACTGAAATAGAAGCACTTCACCACTAACCAAGCTCAGGGATCCTGCAAGCAAACGTCCTCCACCAACAAGCAAAACAAGCCATTCACAAGCTCCATAACACCAAATTTCTCTTCGACCTCCAAAAGATTACGTATTTCTCCAAAGAGTCATCAAATGCCAATTTTTTTACAATGAAGCCCTCATGCTCTATTTATTTAGCAAAGGAGGGAAAAAAAACCTAGATAGGGTTGGAAAATGTCAAAATCACTCATAAATGTCATTAATGCCCAAGAGACCATGCAAGGCCCAAGGCACAAAATATCCCATGAAATAAATGCCAAAATAACTCCTAGCACCTATTTTGAGAGTGATTTGCCTCAAAAAACATTAAAATTTTATTTTCCAATAAATGAGTGTGTTTTGTTGACTTTTGGCCAAAAACACACAGTGAAGTCTATAAGCGCAGCGCCTTCACAGGCAAAAAATGGGTCCACTTGCAGCCAAATTTTTGTGACCTTCCTAATGTCGGAGTTTAATCCGTGATGGTCCGCTGGAAAGCCGACTGATTCTAATTTCCAAATATACGTTTTTTCTTTCTGATTGAACCCCTGTAACCTATCCAAAAATCCAAATTCCCCAAACTTATCAGAGCGTAACACCAACACAGGCGGAAAATGTGTCCACTTGCAGCCAAGTTTTGGTGACCTTCCTGATGTCGGATATTGCTCTGTGATGGCCCGTTGGAAAGCCTACTGAGTCTGATTTCAAAAGCTACCTCTGGGTTTCTAATTGAGCTCATGTAACCTATCCAAACATATAAATTACCCAAACATATCTAAGCAGAGTGCCAACACACGCAGAAAATGGGTCCACTTGCAGCCAAGCTTTAGTGACCTTCCCGATGTTGGATTTTTATCTGGGATGGCCCGTTGGAAATACTGCTGAGTCTAATTTCCAAATCTACCTATTTTTCTGATTGAGCTCCTATAACCTGTCGAAAATTTGAAATTACCAAAACTGTTATAAGCGCAGCGCCAAGCCTGAAAGTGAGGCAGAAAGGTGAAAAATGAGGTATTTTTTGGTTTTTTTTGGGGTAAAAAATGATCCAAATGCTCTGAAATTTGGTGCAAATACTATACTAGACATGAGGATTCCAAAAATAAAAATTTCTCTCTCTAAGGATGTCTGAGGAAAAACCGTAGCGCAAGGGGTGGTGCGCTTATAGGCCTCAAAATTTGCAAAAAACCAAAAATTGTCAAAATTTTCCCAAAATTGGTGGACAAATTCCTCATGGGGTTTGAAAAGCCTATAGAAAATATTGAGGCAATATTACAAGGTTTACTTGTTATTTTGCCTCTTTGAGTGCTTGGATTTTGGTTTTGGGCTTTTTGAGTTTTAGCCCTTGCAACTTGGTCTCTCCGGCTTGCTCTTTGATCTTTTGTTTGCCTTTATCTAGCTTCTTGGTAGAAAAGGAAGGCTTGGTCCCTTGCCTCTTAGAGGCAGAAAACACAACCCTTTCTCCTCTTTTTTATGTCAATGGAAGAGGTTTAATTGTGATCATTTGGGTGTCTTTGTCATGGCTGTCATCATTTGTCTCTATGTCTTCCTCTTCATTACCTTGACTTCTACCTTCTTCCTCATTTATCTCATCTTGATTTGCATCCACCTCCATGTCTTGAACTTCATTTACATCTTCTTTTTCATCTTCGATTGATCTATTCTCACTATCAACTTCTTCATTGTCTTCATTTCCATTACCATCCTCCGTTTCCATGTCTCCTACCTCTTGTTGACTTAGCTCATCATCTCCTTCATCCTCATCCTCATCTTCATTTTGATTTGAGTCATTGTCACTCTCACCCTCATGCTTCGGACTCATGGGAACTTGGCCTCCTTTACTTCTCATACTTCCTTCTTCTCCTGACATGGTGATTAGGGTTTCTTTTGGACAAACTTGGGCCTACTTGTGAAACTTAGGTAGGAGGAGTGAAATGAAATGATGGTGAGGGAAGCTCTTGTCAATGAGTGAGATGGAGGTGGGTTTATAACTGATTTTCTTTGAGCTTGATGAGGGCTTAACTTAAACTGATTTGTAATTACCCTAACTCACACTCTTTGACTAATAATTGTTTTCTAGGAGGTCAAAACAAGGTGTTTCTCATGAAGACCTAGGGTTTGTAGCCACTAGGGTTTTATTATTCCCCTTTAACCATTAAAACACAAAAGCCACTTGAGGAGGAGGAAGAATGTCCACTTACCAATTTGAACTCTTTTCTAGGGTATTGGAAGCAGCTTGGAGGTGTTTTCTTTGTGCTTGGGAGACTTTTTTTAAATTTGGAGATTTTTAGACCTAAGCGTAGCTCCTGCCCATGTGCAGGTCAGCCGATCTCCTGGGTTTAGTGTTACACACCTTGTGTAGGCGTGTTGATCCCCGGGTGTAGTGCCACGTAGAGATGGGCTTGTCAGATCCATTAGGTGTAGCACTAGGTGATTCGGGCTCCTTTAAGCATCGCGTTGGGCAAGCCAAGTCCTCATGGGCATAGTGTTGCATGCCTCATGCAGGCCTACTAGTCCCTAGGCGCAGCGTCAGGCAGAAATGGGCCTTTCGGGTCTCTTCTACCCTAGGAACATCGCCTAAACTCCCTATGCGTAGTGCCTTTTTAAGAGGGAATTGTGAGGCCTTCCCGATGTCCAAATTGGGCCCATGATATCTTGTTGGAAATATTATCCTGCCTACTTTCCAAATATACCCTTTTCTCTCTGATTAGAGTGATGGTGCAGACAACTTTTGGAGGCCATCCTTAACTCCAAATTGAGCTCTTGATAGCTCATTGAAAATTTCTTCCAGTCTACTTTCCAAATATACCTCTTTTTCTCTAATTGGAGTTGATTTTAATTGTCAAAAGTTTATTCTCCCAAGACTAGTCAAAACGTCCTGAATGATGGTGTAGAAATGCAGGGTGCTGTTGCAGACCACTTTTGGATGCCTTCCACACCTCCAAATTCAGATCAGGATAGCTCATTGGAAATATCTTAAAGTCTAGTTGTCATTTTATTCATCAATAAATTCATTTGAGCACCCCATCTATGAAAAAAATGGAGTTTCACAAGGTCACTCCAGTAGTGTAGCAATTCTCCCATGACACATGTATCTTTGACATTGCTCCCAAACCATGATACCTGTGTAAACAATGAAGGATGTTTTTCTTCTTGGACCTATTATGGACAAAAATCTCTCTCACTTTTGTCAAATTCATCTCTGTTTGGTCAGAAACATAGTTTGAAGCAAAATTAGCTCTAGATGTGGCAAATGATTTGTCCTTTAGAAATAATCCTTGGAAAATGATGGAGGTATGATGTTTATGAGTTGGTATGGCTTTATGCTTGTTCATATGACCTCTTAACTCTTCTGTGAAAGTGACAAGCTTGTCCATTACCTCATATGTAGATTCTAAAACTGAATTATAGTCTTCTTTGGAAATGATGACCTTGGAATACATTGTAATGTTCCTACTTAGCCTTAGCTAAGAGGAGACATTCAATCTTGATTTAATTTATGTTTTATGAATAAATGAACAAAGGAGGACATGTAAAACTCCTAAAAATTCTAAATAAATCAATGCCCATGTGAACAAAGACAAATCAGGGCTATGTAAATAATCACTTGCACCTGTGAAAGAGGTTTGAGCCAAAGATTGGGTCCACCTTGACCAAATCAACTACACTATCTAGGTTCATTGCATCTCCAAAAGTGACTGCGCAGTTCTATAAGGGAGCCTCTAATGTGAAGAGGGCTAACTCATCAAAGTGGTTTAGGGTTTGAGTGAGCTTTCTCATGTTATACAAAGGAGGAGAAGGCACATGAAGTTGTTGATGATAGATCATATTTCTGAAGTATTTGTCTACTTAGACAAATACCATTCTCTACTGTTTAGTGGAGGATTGTGATTGGAATTCCTGTTTAGGGGTTTCCTCTCTTCCCTTCAGGATCATTGGAGGAGTTCTTTGCTGAAGTGAGCCACTATCTGGTTTGAGACCAAGCTCTATTTTTATGACCAGCATTGTCCCATTGAGGGTTTTGCAGCTGCTATCATTTGTAGCAAGTGGTGTTCTAGATCTACTTAGATCTAGCTTGTTTTGAGAGGCTTTTTCTGTTGGAGTGTGTTCTTCAGCATCCAAAGAGAGATTTTATCCATATTTTGTATATGATCTGAAATTTCAGTTATTTTATTCAGTCTCCTTCACCCTCTACGCAGTTTCTGCTCAATACTGCATTATTTTGTGACAGGGTTTTCTTATTTCAGTTTTCCATCAGATTGGAGGAAGATCTCTTAGTGCTAGGCTTGCCTTCCCTTGGTGATCGATGGATTCGGTTTCTGATCCATGTCTCTATAGATCTGATCTCTTTCAACAATAAAATTTATCTTCATAAATTTCTGGGTTTTCTGTAGCATTGCAATTTGTAATTCAGATCTACAGCTTATTATGCAATATTTTTATGTAATTCCAATTGGATCTTGTTCTTAAAGTCATATAGTCTCCAGATCTGTATTAGATCTGATTTTTTGTCCATACATATGTTAGAGATCTTAAATTTAATGTACAGCAATTGAACCATCTAAAAAATAACGTTGTCTATGTATTTCTGCAGTTTATTTCTAGTTGCAGCTCTAATTTCTGAAGGGATTTTGCCCTAGTTTCTTTTGTAATCTGTTGTAGAGGAAATAAGCTTAAATTTAAATCTTATTTAATGTCATAAATCTTAAATATCATATCCTTTGTTTTCATCCTTTGAGTTTCAGTCAAAACTGTGCAATTCTGGTTTCTGGGGTTTTCATGTTGCAACAGCCCTTCTCTTTGGCTGATTTCTAGCTAGTCTTGATTGTGGGAGATCTCTTTAATGTGCTTAAAATTATTTTTTTCTGATGAAATTCCATATATGAGTCACATACAGAATAATTGAGGGGATCCCAGCCCTGATCTGTGCTATTATTTCTCATATTTCCTTATACAGCGTTTTTCTTGAAGACCTTGTTGAGATTCTTGAAAGGGATTATTCCAAGTTCTATAGAATGAGTCTACAGTTGGCTAGGTATCCTATGGATCTCACCCTTTATTTGAAGGGTGACATATCCAGTAAAAGCCTCTATATTCCATCTCTGAAATAGAATCTTTAGAATCCCCAAAAAGGATCATTACAGTGGTATCGGAGCTCCACTCTTGGCACAACTTGTGCTAGCATTGGAGCCTCAGCCATGCTGCATTCCAAAGATGAACATGCTCTTTCTGAGAAGGAGAGGAGATACCAGAATAGAATTCATAGAAGGTATGACTACACTACTCTTGACCTTGACAAGGGTCATGACAAGGGGAAAGCCCCTGAACTGGTGAATGATAAAGATAAGGAGGTAGAGGAGTTTGCAAAAAATCTCTTGGAAGCTATGTAATATCTATCCAAGGAGACAAAGGAGATGAGAATAGATAGAATGAGGGAGTCCCTTGTGAGATTCCATCAAGGAGAAATTTCTGAAATGTCTCAATTTGGGACTGGTCAACCTGTGAGATTTCCACAAGTCCCATAGATCTCACAGCACTCTACAATGCCTACCTTCTTGGCTGTAGATAATGAATGACTGCAAGATCCAACCTCTTTGGAAGGATACTTTGTAGAATATGACTCATAAAGTCAAAGGTTCGAGGATAACTTGAGCTTTCAAGACTTCTGCCATCTCAAGGACCGGAGGAGGCCATGGCAGCAGTATAGAGATGGAGGTTTCCTTCATGGGAGGAACCACACCATGGGTAGGTTCTTCTTGCCTAAGTTCGATGGATCACCATCTTGTTCTGCTAAACCATGGGTGGAGAAGTTGAACATCTATTTCTAGCTAAATAAAGTGCCTGAAGCAGAAGCCATCAAGATTGTTGCGCTGCATTTTTAGGGAGAAGCCCACAACTGGTGGTTTCATGGACTTTCTACATTGGGGCACAACAATGTGTCCACTTATTTTGAGTTCACTAGGATACTAGGGAAGAGTTTTGATCGGAAATATTCGAAGGCCCCTTTCATAATATTGGTAAATCTTAAACAGATAGGAGATGCTGAGGCCTATATCTCTTAATTCCCGAGGTTATATGTAATGGTTCCTGATCTTTCAGTAGCAAGGAGAGTCTATATCTTCATGGATGGCCTAGAAGAACCTTTTCATGGGTTGGTTAAGTCTACCAAGCCCATCACTCTACATGATGCCATTGAAAGAACTAGAGATCTTCAAGATGCCTTGCTAAGGGCAAAGGCAACCTTCCCAAGCAAAGCCACTCACTCTTCCAAGGGAAAGGACGGGAAATTTGTTCTACCCAAGGACAACTCACTGAAGAAGCTTCTTGAAAATGATCTCCAGAGGGAGTTGAGGAAAAAGAAATTATGTTTCATTTTTCAAGAGCCATACGTACCGAGACATAGATGTGCTGCTGGAAGAGCACACTATATTGAAGTCTTCTCTGATTTTGAGGAGGAAGAGGGAAATGATGGAACTAGGAGAGGTCACAACACTGGTGATGATGAGGAGGAGGATCCATCATCATCCAGAGAAGAAGAAGGAGCATTTTCTCCAACCAGTGGGACTCTTGCTTCTTTGAGAGGAGTGCCCAAGTATTTGACTCTTAGAGTGCAAGGTTCAGTTATGGACCAAAGATTATCTATTCTAATTGACAGTGGGGCAACCCACAACTTTATTCATGCTCACTTTGCACAGAGGAGAGGGATCCCTACTGATACTTTTGATGGATACTTTGTTTTGGTTCCGGGAGATAGAACTATGCAGTGCATGCAGTATGTTCCATCACTTTATATGACTATGGGAACCTACACTTTGGAGGAGCACTTCTTTTTAGTTGACATACCAGACACAAACATCATCTTGGGTGTCCAGTCGTTGATTACTTTGGGAAAATTCACCACTGATTGGAAGGCCTTGTAGATAGAATGGGTGGATCTGAAGAGTGGGAAACAACAAATCATTCAAGGCATGCACACCTACCCCTCACTTTATGTTTCCACCCACACAACAAAGATGGAATTGCGCAGTGGGGGCAGGGACCTCACAGTTCCCCTCTCATGTTTATGAGAATGCTGCAAAGAACATTCCTACATCATGGTAAGCCACTCGGGGTGCCATTAGATTCTATGGGGAAAGCCTTACCAAATGCTGAAACAATGGAAGAGAGAGTCACAATGCTGTGGGAGGAAGCAAGGGGGAGGATCAGCCTTCCCACAAACAATTTTCGCATGCATAGTGCCAAAGAAATAAGCAGCAACAAGGCAAGCACCACCATAGATGCATCAACAACGTTGTCTTTGTTGAGAAGTGTAGATCCATATTGGAGGTCTCAACTCCTTGTGGAGTACTCCAAAGATCTCCACACGGGGATGATCTTAGATGGCATAAAGCAAGGAGGAGGCTATTTGGTCCATGAAGTGGTCATCTATCATCTTGTTAAAGTATTCTTTTCTCAAGCCTCCAAGCTTAAGAAAGAGATACTACAAAGAGCACACAAAGAGTTCCTTTCCAGCTACATGCAGTCAGCAGTCAGCAAAAATATACTCCCTAATCTGGAAGAGTTTTGATTGGGAGGGTATGGAGGAAGAACTACATCAGCATTATGATTGGGAGGACCTATATCAGCACTTACAAGAGTGAAATAGTCATGTGGAGATGGGGAAGCCAAGGGATCCTATGCAGAAGACATTTCAGCCATCTCTTTCTTCTCTTAAAAGAGGAGAAAATCCCATGCCTAACTCTATGTGTATGGGAGAATTGAATGGTAAGGAATCTAATCTTATGGAGTATGTTTATTTTTCTGATTTGGCACATTCTCTTACCATATGTATGTAGGCCATGGCTCCTACAAGGAGTAATATTACATGCAGATCTCATGGCATTGATGAGGCCAATAAAAATTCCGAAGCTAGCCACTCCCTTGAGGTGCAAAGGGAGATTATCTATCATGATGGGTGCTTCCCAAAGGCACCTAATGAGGGCTTCATTTTCAGCCATGTCAAAGTGACCCATGCAAAAAATATGTGGTGGGAGTACCACCTATCACAATCAGATCTACTCAAAACAAGGAGTGCACTACGCTGGTACCTTATCTGGGATTGTGACCCACCTCCTCAAGTGCAAATTTCGGTTTTCCTATATGTGATTTAGCTTCCATACATAGATGAAATATTGGTATTGTTTATGGTTATGTATGGGCAAAAGGTAAGTAGTGTACATGTACCACATGGGATGGAAATTTATCCTGTACTTCATGGTACATGTTTCAGATGTGAAATTGCTTCACCCATGTTTATTTCTATTGAGTTTTACACTCCTAAAGGGGCAGACTATGAACCTATCATGTTAGCATTGGAGGAGCAGTTTCTGATGTGTTGGCTTGGTGAGCACTTAATCTATGATGAAAGCTTGATTCTTGATGGTGCCATCAATGGAGAATGAGAAGAACTACAGCTCTTACCATGTCAGTTGCTTGAGGACAAGAAAAATTTTGGAGGGGAGGACTGTAATGTTCCTACTTAGCCTTAGCTAAGAGGAGACATTCAATTTTTATTTAATTTATGTTTTATGAATAAATGAATAAAGTAGGACATGTAAAACTCCTAAAAAGTTTTAATAAATCAATGCCCATGTGAACAAAGACAAATCAAGGCTATGTAAATAATCACTTGCACCTGTGAAAGAGGTTTGAGCCAAATATTGAGCCAAAGATTGGGTCCACCTTGACAAAATCAACTGCGCTTTCTAGGTTCATTGCATATCCAAAAGGGATTGCGCAGTTCTAGAAGGGAGCCTCTAATGTGAAGAGGGCTAACTCATCAAAGTGGTTTAGGGTTTGCAAGAGCTTTCTCATGTTATAAAAAGGAGGAGAAGGCACATGAATTTTTTGTTGATAGATCATATTTCTAAAGTATTTGTCTGCTTAGAAAAATACAATTATCTGTTGTTTAATGGAGGATTGTTATTGGAATTCATGTTTAGGGGTTTCATCTCTTCCCTTGAGGATCATTGGAGGAGTTCTTTGCTGAAGTGAGCCACTATCTAGTTTGAGACAAAGCTCTATTTTCATGAGAAGTTCTGTCCCATTGAGGGTTTTGCAGCTGCTATCATTTGTAGCAAGTGGTGTTCTAGATCTACTTAGATCTAGCTTGTTTTAAGAGGATTTTTCTGTTGGAGTGTGTTCTTTAGCCGCCAAAGAGAGAGTCTATCCATATTTTGTATCTGATATGCAATTTCAGTTAGTTTATTCAGTCTCCTTCACCCTTTGCACAGTTTCTGCTCAATACTGCATTATTTTGTGAGAGGGTTTTCTTATTTCAGTTTTCCATCAGATTGGAGGAAGATCTCTTGGTGTTAGGCTTGCCTTCCCTTGGTGATATATGGATTGGGTTGCTGATACATCTCTCTATAGATCTGATCTCTTTCAGCAATAAAATTTATCTTCAGAAATTTTTGGGTTTTCTGCAGCATTGCTGTTGTGTAACCAGCTCCAAAAATAGAAGAAAAGAGATATCAATGCCTTAGAAATGAGCCACTTCGAGGGGGAAACCTCCAATACATTACATAAATGAACAATTCTTGGATGATACAATTTACAAAACCTCCTTTCTATATATAGGAGTCCATGGGCCATAATGTAATCCTAGTGGGCCACAATGTAATCCTAGCCAACCTAACAATAATAATTTAAGGGCACAATAATAACAAAATGGGGGTTACAAGGGCACAATAATAACAATAAGGGGGTTACACTAACAACAATAAGGGACTATACTAGTAATATAGGGACCTAACATGCCCCTCTCCTTCAAAAAAGTGTTGTCCTCAACGCTTGAGTAGCTCTGGGTGCTTCTGTATAAAATTCTCATCCTCCATGTAGAATCTTCAGTGGGTAAGTTCTTCCACTTGATGAGATACTCTGAAATTGATCGATTCCGTAGTTGTCGAGTTCTTGTTTCCATGACCGCTTCTGGTTCCAATATGATTTTTCCTTCCTCATCAAGTTCTGGCAATATTGTTTGAACTCGAAGATTTTCACCTATAACCTTATTTAAGCATGAAACATGGAAAACTGGATGTACTCGCGAAGAAGCAGGAAGCTCCAATTTGTATGCCATAGTACCAATCTTTTGCAACACCTTGTAAGGACCATAGTACTTTGGCGATAATTTATTATCCTTCTTTGCTTGCTTGAGGGACATTTGTTTGTATGGTTGTAGCCGTAAAAATACCCAATCTCCTACATCAAAACTTCTCTCGCTACGATGTTGATCTGCCTGTTGTTTCATTCGATTTTGTGCCAAATTCAGGTTATCCTTTAAGAGTTGGAGAACTTCTTGCTGATGCTCGATGTGATATTCCACTGCTTGAACCTTCGAATTTTCCCTTAAATATGATGTGATCAATGGTGGATGATATCCATAAAGTGCCATAAATGGGGTCATTTTTGCTGCAGTATGGAAGGAAGTGTTATACCACCATTCAGCGAGAGGTAACCACTTGACCCATTGTGTTTGTTTATCAGATACAAAACAATGAAGATATCCTTCCAAAAATTTATTTACTATCTCAGTTTGACCATCAGACTGAGGATGATAAGATGAGCTATGAGCTAATTGAGTACCCAAACAAGAAAATAACTCCGTCCAAAAATTTCCAGTAAAAATGGGATCTCTGTCGCTCACAATAACTCTTGGGCTTCCATGTAGCTTTTGAATTCTGTCCATAAATGTACTAGCAATTGTACTTGCTTTAAATGGATGAGATAATGCACAAAAGTGTGCATACTTGGTAAGTCTATCAACTACCACCATGATGACACTCTTTCCTTCGGACTTAGGTAAACCCGTGATAAAATCCATTGAAATCTCCTCCCAACGTTGACTTGGAATGGATAAAGGTTGTAGAAGTCCTGGGGTCTTAATTGTTTCCACTTTATTCTGCTGGCAAACCAAACATTCCGCCACAAACTTTCGAATATCAGATTTAAGGCCATCCCAAAAAAATTCTTTCTTCACCCTGTGGTGAGTTTTTAAAAATCCTGAGTGTCCTCCTAAAGGAGAAGTGTGCAATTCCAAAAGAATCTTTTGTTTTAGTTGGGAATTCTTACAAAGATATAAGCGATCTTTGTACCATAAGGAATCATTTTTCCAACTAAATGTATCAGATGTACTAGGATCTTGCTGCAAATTTTGAATGAGTGTCCATACATCTTTGTCCTTCTTCCATTCATCTCTTGCTTCGGTTATCCAATCTGGTTGGATAATAGAAATGGCACAACGCAATGCTTCCACCTCTTCATTCTTTCTTGAGAGTGCATCTGCAACAACATTAAGCTTTCCTTTTTTGTAGATTATTTCAAAGTCATAACCCAACATCTTTGTGACCCATTTTTGCTGCTCTTCTGAAGACAATGTTTGTTCCAAAAAGTGTTTAAGACTATCATGATCACTTTTTACCTTGAAGTGTCTTCCCATTAGGTAAGTTCGCCATTTCTTTAGTGCATGCATTATTGCTAACATTTCCTTCTCATAAATAGGTTTCTGTAAATACTTTCCTTTGATTGGACGACTTTCAAAGGAAATGGGTCTTCCTTCCTGCATTAAAACAACACCAATTCCATTTCCTGAGGCATCACATTCCACAATAAAGGTTTTTGTGAAGTCTGGCGTAGCTAAGACAGGCGCTAGGCACATTGCCTCTTTAAGATGTTCAAAGGCTTTAGTTGCTTCAGGAGTCCATGAAAATGCATCTTTCTTCAATAATGTTGTTAGAGGTGCTGCTATTCTCCCATAATTCTTAACAAACTTGCGATAATACCCTGTTAACCCGAGAAATCCTCGCAACTGCTTTATGGTTGTGGGGACTTTC
This sequence comes from Pinus albicaulis, assembly GCA_034641835.2. Lineage (NCBI taxonomy): Eukaryota > Viridiplantae > Streptophyta > Pinopsida > Pinales > Pinaceae > Pinus > Pinus albicaulis. Next base: position 127,555 of record JAXQQM020079194.1, on the reverse strand, counting down.
CATTCTTAATGGCTTTAATTTTGTTAGGGTCTACTTTAACACCCTCGTGAGATACAATATGACCCAGATATTCCACCTCTTGTACTCCAAAGAAACATTTGGATTTTTTTGCATATAATTGTTTCTCCGGCAATAGTTTGAGCACCCTGTCAACATGTTCAACATGATCCTTCCAAGACCTGCTGTAGATTAGTATATCATCAAAAAATACTAGCACAAATTTTCTAAGGAAGGGCTTGAAAATGGAATTCATCAACCCTTGAAATGTAGAAGGTGCATTGGTAAGGCCAAAAGGTATGACCAAAAATTCATAATGACCCTCATGAGTTCGAAATGCTGTTTTTGGAATATCTTCAGTCTTCATTCTAATTTGATGATATCCTCAACGAAGATCCAACTTGGTAAAATAAATTGCTCCATGTAATTCATCCAATAATTCATCAATCACAGGAATGGGAAATTTGTCTTTAATGGTGAGCTTATTGAGCTCCCTATAATTCGGACACATTCGCCATGATCCATCCTTCTTGTGTACCAAAACTATAGGAGCGTAGAAAGAACTTTGACTAGGTTGAATTATACCCGCCTCTAACATTTCTGCAATCATACGTTCAATTTCGCTCTTTTGGAAGTAAGGATATCTATAAGGCCTGATGTTTGGAGGAACACTTCCTGGAATCAAATGAATAGCATGATCATGATCACGAACAGGTGGGAGTCCTTTGGGAGTTTCAAACACCCTGGAATGATTGTCCAAGACTTGTTGGAGATCTGCAGAAATAGATGATTTTGATGTTGGAACTTCTAGTGAGCATAATTGTGCAATTACGCCTCGTTGTTCTTTCTTTAGAAGCTTTGTCATGCCATTAGAGCTTATTATCCTTCCTGTCTTCCCTTCAATACCCCGTAGTTCGACTTCCTTTCCTTCTGAAAAGAATTTCAAGAAAAGTTCTTGAAAATTAAAAGCTACCGTCCCCAAAGATTGTAACCATTGTACTCCTAGTACAACATCAGCACCTCCCATAGGAATGGAAAGCATTGGACTAGTCAATACATATTCCCCCATGGTTAGCTTGATATTATGGCTTTTTCCGAAGCAATTTATAGTTCCTCCATTTGCAACCATCACTTGACATTCTGGAGCTGGGTATGGGAAAGAATTTAATTCCTTGGCTACCTTACAATGAATAAAATTATGGGTGCTACCTGAATCAATCAACACTATTACCTTTTTCTTCTTGATTTGTCCTTGTATCTTGACAGTTTGAGGAGTGGTAATTCCTGCCAGTTCATTACATGATATGGTCAGATTCATTTCTTCCTCTTCTAGGGTTGGTTCCTGGTGTATATCCTCTTGTTCATTTTCTTCTTCCTCTTCACAATCTATGTAAAATAATTTCTTCTCAACACACTTATGACCTTTAGTGTATTTGCTATCACAACTGTAGCAAAGCCCTTTTGCTCTTTTTTCTTCCAATTGTTGTGGTGTCAACCTTGTAGGTTGTGGAAATCTAGGCGCAGCAACACTTCCTTCTTTATAGAATTGAGTGGTAGGCTTCCTTGTCGCCATTATTTTACATTCAACTTTTCTTGCCAACCTGAATGCCTTCTCCAATGAATCCGGTTCCAAAACACGAACTTCATGCTGGATGTTATGCTTTAAAGTGCCTATGAAGAGATCGATCATGTGTTCCTATGGAATATCAGTTACCCTTATATTCAATTTTTGGAAGTCCTCAATGTGCTGCCCCACTAAACCCTTTTGTTTGAGATTTATCAATTGGCTAAAGAAGGTGTTGCTCTTTGTATCCTCATAATGTGCTATCATTTCTTCCGTGAAAATTGACCAAGTGACAATTTTTTTACGGGAGAAAAGCCATCGATACCATACAAATGTATTTTGTTCTAAATGTAAAGTTGCAATGCGTACCTTTTGTGTGTTTTGCACGTTATGGAGATCAAAATATTGCTCCATCTGTAGTATCCATGTTGCAGGATCCTTTCCATCAAACTTCCTCATATCCATTTTTGGAATATGGTGGTTCTTCCCGCCAACATTAGAGTTTATGAAATCACGATTAACATTTATTTTGTTCTCATCATGAGGTTCTTCTACTATTTTTTCACCATTAGGAAACCTTTCTTGTATCAACTTTGTCAAACCTTCCATGTCTGCTTTTAGAAAATTCTTCATGTTTTCCATTTTCTCATCGATCTTAGCTTCCATGTCATCCATCTTAGATTCCATGCCAGCCTCCATGCTATCCATCTTAGCTTCCACGCCATCCATCTTAGCTTGCATGCCATCCATCTTAGCTTCCATGCCTTTCTTCAAAACTTCCATTTCATTTTTTGTTGCTCTTTGCGAGAGTGAAATTTGTTGCACTTGCTCTTGTAATTTTGATAGATCATGTTGCAATTCTTCATATTCATGAGTCATAGTAGAGCCTTCTGAAGGCTTAATGGGTGTTGAATTATTTTTACAGGGCATATTTTATAACCCAATACTGATATCTATTCTACAATATGCCCTTGGAATCAATTCAAATTGATTCTTCAAACAAGACTTATGCAATTCGGAAAAAAAAAATACACACCTTTTTCTTGCTTTTGAGGAGCTCGATATTGAAATTGGATTATATTTGTGATTGCAGCACTTAAATATTTTATTTGCAGTACCAATGTATCCCTCTAAATTATCTTTTGAATGCCACAGGTCTGACCTGATTTGGATTCTCCAAGACAAAATTGCGTCCAATCTCCCACAATGACCTAATTATGGACTGGTTCAGTAGAGCGAACTTGTACGACTTTCCACGTGTCACTTTTTCATCCTTCGTCTCTGAAATTGATAGCCAAGAAACTAAAGTCCGTTTACTTGCAACCAATTTTTACGGCACTCCAATCTGATGCCCAGAGAGAGAGTTATTGAACTTTTCCCACGATAACCTCTTTGAGATGAAATTCAGGAGCTTGAAAAAGCACTACCTTCCAGAGATCATATCTCCAAAAATGTTACGAACCAAGCTTTGAAATTTTTTGAAGAATTTCTTTAGGATTTAAAATTTGTACCATAAGAATTTTAGATTCTGAACCTTCTTATACAAAAAGTTATAGCGCAAATGCCACGATGACCTGTTTAGGAGCCTGAAAAAAGACGTAACTTCCACAAATCATATCTCTGAAAATATTGTGAACCAAGCTATGAAATTTTTAGAAAATCTTCCTCAGGATTTCAGCTTCACACCCTAAAAATTTCAGCTTCTGAAACTTCGTAGAAAAAATTTATAGTGAAAATTCCGCGATGACCTGTTTAGAGTAGCGAAACCCTAGAATCCAAAGCTCTGATACCAATTGTTGTCTAACCAGCTCCAAAAATAGAAGAAAAGAGATATCAACACCTTAGAAATTAGCCACTTCAAGGGGGAAACCTCCAATACATTACGTAAATGAACAATTCTTGGATGATACAATTTACAAAACCTCCTTTCTATATATAGGAGTCCATGGTGCCATAATGTAATCCTAGTGGGCCACAATGTAATCCTAGCCGACCTAACAATAATTATTTAAGGGCACAATAATAACAAAATGGGGGTTACAAGGGTACAATAATAAAAATAATGGGGTTACACTAACAACAATAAGGGACTATACTAGTAATATAGGGACCTAACAATTGCAATTTGTAATTCAGATCTACATCTTATTATGCAATATTTTGATGTAATTCCAATTGGATCTTGTTCTTAATGTCATATAGTTTTCAGATTTGTATTAGATCTGATTTTTTATCCATACATATGTCATAAATATGAAATTTAATGTATATAAGCTGAACCATCTGAAAAATAACGCTGTCTATGTATTTCTGCAGTTTATTTCTAGTTGCAGCTCTAATTTCTGAAGGGATTTTTCCCTAGTTTCTTTTGTAATCTATTGTAGAGGAAATAAGCTTAAATTTAAATATGATTTAATGTCATAAATATGAAATATCAGATCTTTGGCTTTCCTCCTCTTAGTTTGAGTCAAAACTGCGCAATTTTTGTTGTTGGGGTTTTCATGTTGCAATAGCCCTTCTCTTTGGCTGATTTCTAGCTAGTCTTGACTGTGGGAGATTTGTTTAATGTGCTTAAACTTATTTTTTTCTAATTAAATTCAATATATGAGTCACATACAACATGAATGAGGGGATCCCAGCCCTGATCTGCATTATAATTGCTCAGATTTCCTTATACAACGTTTTTCTTAAAGACCTTGTTGAGATTCTTGAAAGGGATTATTCCAAGTTCTATAGACAGAGTCTACAGTTGTCCAGGTAGCCTCTGGATCTCACCCTTTCTTTGAACAGTGACATATCCAGTAAATTCATCTGTAGTCAATCTCTAAAATATAATCTTGATAATCCCCAAAAAGGATCATTACATACATGAAACCCTAATTGACCTAGTGGGGGGTACTTTGACCTCTCTTTGATTGAAAATTGGCTTCGAATATTTAAGTGAAAAATAGATCATTGACCAAGTGGTGTAATGAATATTAAAAATCAAATGTACTTTATTTATCTAAAGAGGCTACAGATATAGTTTTGAGACCATCAATGCTTGAGGAATTTTGGGGAATCATGGGAATGAGTTAGGCTTATAGGAAAAACCTAGATGGAAATGGAGTCATAGGCAAGGGAAAAACAAATTAATGAGATTACGCATAGGAAAAAGGATGGAAATTATAGGCACAAGCCATTTGGAGTCTGTAGGAGTTACAAGGTAATCATGATATGGAAAAAGGGTAGGATAGTGAAATTTTTTATCTAAGGATAATGAAGGCAGTGAGATTTCTAAAACTCACAATGTTCATGGAATTTTGTTTTTTAGAAATCTAGAACCAATATTTAGTCAGCTACGGATAGTGAAAATTACTGATGACTGTCAGTGGCTCCATTTAGGGAGGGAAACTCCTTTTCATGAGTGTCCAGAACTTCAGATATCAAATCTCTGAGTTTATGAGGACTAGTGCCTCATCCATTGGGCAGATTTTTCTTCTTTTGTTTGCTAATGTTTCTTTTGAAGTTGTGATCTTCAAAGATATGAAAAACATGATTACTTCAACCTAATATCTACCTACCTAGCCTAATTTTCCTAGCATTTTTTCTTCCTTTGGTGCACTTAAACTAGAAAACCCTTGACATTATTTTATTTTGAAAACAAAAACAAAAAATCTACTTCTACTCTTATCACTTCCAAGAGTTCAGATTATGCTAGTGAACTCTTTTATTTTCTACCTAGAATAACTGACTGTCAAGATTAAGCTGTATGACAAACTTCATTCTCTAAGATATTGACAAGAAATTGAAAACATGATTTGAACCAGGATTAAGCAATCTGATTCACCATGGGCTATGGCATTGGGACAAGCTGCACAAAAACATTATTTTTTTACAAACAAAACTAGAAAGTATGAGGGCTATGTCTCATCATTTGTTAATCATCCCTATCTTTCTCTTTGGTTCAAATTTGATCATGGAGAACCAGTGTCTTTTCTTCCTAATCTAATCCCAGTAACAAGTCAAGTTTAGATGTTTTGACAATTTTTCTTTCACTAACCTATTAGCAATAAATTAAAAACATGTTTCAGCCATGATTAGGCTAGATGACTAAATAAGACTCCTTTTTGAACAATTAGCGGCGTTTAGGCTTGCACACTTTCAGTATTACTATTTTTTGGGTATGGGGCTATACCTCTTTTCAAATCCACCCAATTTTTCTTCCTTCCTCTGTTTTTTGTTTTTTTCATTTTGGATAAGCATTCTAAGCTTAAAAACTAGAAAGATGCTCGTAGTGCTGAGCTTATTTTCCTACCTATCTATCATAATCTAACCCATACATGATATACATTCAGTTGATGAACTCTCTTTTCCAATATAACCAATCAAGAAAATGATTCCATGAGTGATCTTGGTTCATCTCTTTGAGTATGCGGAATAAATCAAAAGGCCACTCCCACCTCACTTGTGTTCAAACAATAGTGCCTAAAATGTTCTTGAAATTCTGCATCAAACTACTCTTGACATATTTTACTCCCTCTTCAAATGTCTAACAAGTCACCAAAGGGATCTTGAAACAATACCTGAATGTGAAGATTTGGAAAATAAGCTTGATCCAAGACTGCTTTTTCCTCCATTTGGCTAAGCTTGAGATTATTTTGGAAAAGAAACTCCACCTCTTCATCGTGATCATCATAACTGGTAGTCTCATCATAAATTGCAGTGTTGTCTTCCAACAAACCTGATTCTTCATGGGCCAAGGTTGCAGTATATAAATTAGCAGGAGAATAAACAAAAATAATCTCTTTATATGAAATATTAGAAGTTGGTTTTATGCCTAGACCTTGATTGATTTCTTCTTCAGTTAGAGGAGGAGGCATTTTCCTTTTTCCTTGGATAGAACCACAGTTGTTCTCTATCCCTTATGAAGGCTAGTCATAGGGTTGAATGTCTTCTTTTTTGTTAAAATAAATACCCAAATATTGCTAAATTCTGATTGTATTAATTTTGTCTTTGATGAACTGAAATGAAGCACAACAAAGAGGTAAAGAGCCTTCCCTTTCTCCCAAACTTTCTGCACTTTCTTCTTCACTGTCATAGCTGAGCGATATTTGCTGATCACTATTTTTGAGCTGTTGAAAATGATTTTATTTGTCCCACAAACTGATCATTGATTGTTCTGTAGTGTTAGCTTGAGTCTGAAGGACATAATCATCATCATATTGATCATACTTGGGCAACTTATTCATAGGAATAATGTCATCCATTATGCATACTATATTAGCAGATTGTTCCACCATATTAAAATGAGAGTGTTTATGGCCAATAGCTTCTCCTTTAGCAAGCTGAAATGATTCAAAGAAAAAGGGGAAAGACTCAAAAGATGTTGGTTCATCCTCTGTTTCTCATTCTGTAATCCTAGCAGCTACACCAAGATGTATTAAGGGGAGAACTTCTGAATTTGAAATATGGTTTGCATTATCCATTTCTTCCCTTACTGATTCTTTAGAGCATTCCACCTTGTTTCCATTTGAAATTTTCTTGTAATTCTCTCTTATTAGTGAAGCACAAGATATAGGAATGTATCTAGTACTTACTTGACTACTTTCAACATCTTCTTCTTTATAATCTTGCTCAACATGCATATTTTGATTGATATTCTTTCCCTGTAATGACTGAGTTTTTTATTCCCAAGGAAAAGGTATAGGTTGTTTTGAATAAGCAGCACCAACCTCAACCTGGTGCTCTTCCTCTTTCCTGCCAAGTATATGCATCATTTTGTTGATTGCATCTGTCAAAATCTCTAGCTTTACCTCTGAAGATATCAGTCTCTCTTGATCTGCTTTGTCTTTCTCTATTACTCTTAGCATTGCCTCCCTGTTTAGTATGTTGGCCTCCACATCAACTGCTATCCTTTGAATTTCCTCCAGGGTCAAAGGATATCTTTCTCTTATCTGGAAAGCCATCTCTGGGTCAAAAGAATTTGGGTAGTGCAAGAGAGCCCACCCTAGGGGCGGCTTTATCTTAGCAGGTATTGCATGGTATACTTTATTGAACCCAGTTGAAAATTTTTGTACTGTCTCCCCTGGATTTCTTTTCAAATGGTTGTAATCCTTTATGATGAGAATAAAATTTCCCATGACTTCCCACCTATCTAAGAAAACTTGAGTGAATTGATGAAAATTTCTAATGCTTACAGCTGGAAGGTCCTTAAACCAACTCATAATTTTTCCTCGTAATGGTAAGGAAAACATTCTAATATGCACATCATATTCTCCTACTTAAAATAGGTCAAGTAGATTCTCAATATTTTGAATGTGTTCTTTAGTGGTGACTTTTGAGTTTTCTCCATCAAATCTGGGTAGTTTATTTGCAAGATTTTCTAGGAGGGCCTGGAGGACAAGAGGAAAAATCAGAGGCTTGTATCTTTCTGGGACCTTTGTGGCTATAGGTAGTGCAAAAAGAGATTTATGATTGTTTGAGGTTTCAGAAAGAGCAGGAAAAGTAGCATGAGGCTCATGTTTCACTAGGTCTTCCGTAGGTGTATCTGGGGTAGACACATGTGTATAAGTTTGCTCATGGTCTGAAATTTGAGGCTCAACTTTTTTAGGCTTGAGATATTTCCAATGATCAATGTAGATCTCATCAGTGTATTCTTAATCAAACTTAAAGTAGGATAGAACATATTTATAAATCAAAGCAATAATTTGTTGAATCCAATCTAGGCCTGAGTGCTCTCTCTTTCTAGGATGACTGGTCATGTTTTAGGTTCTTACTCCAGTGGAGTCTTTAGGTCTATGGAGAGATATGGAGTCGCCAGGTGGATGGTGTTTACTATTTTTAAGGATGTACTTGTTGTCCACCATCAACAATTAAGGGCCAATCTAAGGATGTTTGTGGGTTTTCTGAGGTCCTAAGGTATACTTAGATTTTCACTGACTCAGAAGGTCCCACCGTGATTTCCATTATGTTAGGTTCCCGTGATTTGTTGTATTGGTGATATCAAATGCACAGGGCAACATCAAACCATTCTTTGGAGTCCTAGGACCTAGCCTTCCTAGATTCAGAGAGGGCTCTCTCTATTTGTGCAAAGGATGTGAACTTGTTTTCTTCTAGGGTTTTGATTTTAGGCTAGTTGTTAATTGTAGGGTTTGTTTGTTTCGGTTGGGTAAGATGATCAAGTAGAATGGATAGAATGAGGGAATATTCAATTCATTGGGCTATGGAGTTTATAAAATTCATGGAAATTTGAACAATGGAATGGGGAGCATCATAGGGTCAATGGATTTTCAAGGTTTATGGGAAATGAGATGGACATCAAGTTTGGGAACAAAGGTAGGGCAAAGGGAAATAAAGAATCCTTTACCATGTACCCTTTTTTTAAGAAGGGACTTAAATACATAAGCATAAGGAAGCAATCAATAGACAGGGAAAACCAGTAACTCTTTGATTCAACTTAAGAAAATAAGCATTCAAGACAAACATTCCAATGAAATATAGAAGGTGAGAAACTCATTTAACTTCTATTGATTTCACCTTCAACGTTAGAAAGCATTCAAGATACACATATAAATTTAATAAAAGAAGAGGGAACGCCTAAAAATCATTTATCATAGCTATGAATATCTCCAAAAGCTTTTTTCAAGCATGGAAAAAGACATGTATGATCGCAGCATAGCCTCTTTGGCAGACCTAATTAATGGTACTTTGGAGAGAGACCTCAAGAACAATGTTTAGTGACATCAAACAAGTAGGGCTAGCCATAAATCATCTTTGATACCTACTGTATTAAACCATTCATGAAATAAACAAGCTTAGGGGGTCTAGAGAGAAATTAAGAATTCTCTAAAATGTCCTAGCAGAAGAAAACATAGAGGCAATGAAGAAAAAGCAGAGCTAAGGTGCCTTTTAAGAACATTTATTAGTCTAAATAATTTTTTTTATTGCAACATAGAAATATGGAAACATAATGAAACATGAGAAAACTATAACTGAAATAGAATCACTTCACCATTAACCAAGCTTAGGGATCCTGCAAGCAAGCCTCCTCCATCAACAAGCTAAAAAAGCCATTCACAAGCTCCACAACACCAATTTCCCTTAAACCTCCAAAAGACTATGTATTGATCCAAAGAGTCATCAAATGCAAAAAAAATTACAATGAAGCCCTCATGCTCTATTTATTTAGAAAAGGAGGGAAAAAACCCTAGATAGGGCTGGAAAATGTCAAAATCACTCATAAATGTCACTAATGCCCAAGAGACCATGCAATGCTCAAGGCACAAAATATCCCATGAATTAAATTCCAAAATAACTCCTAGCACCTATATTTAGATTGATTTACCTCAAAAAACATTAAAATATTATTTTGCAATAAATGTGTTTGTTTTGCAGACTTTTCACCAAAAATACACAGTGTAGTCTATAAGCGTAGCGCCTTAACACGTAAAAAATAGGTCCACTTGCAGCCAAGTTTTGGTGACCTTCCCGATGTTAGATTTTTCTTCGTGATGGCCCGTTGGAAATCCTGATGAGTCTAATTTGCAAATATAACATTGGTTGTCTGATTGAGCCCCTATAACCTTTATAAAAATCCAAATTCCCCAAACTACTCTGAGCGCAGGGCCAACACAGGAAAAAAATGGGTCCACTTGCGGCCAAGTTTTGGTGACCTTCCCAATGTAGGATATTTCTCCGTGATTGCCCGTTGGAAAGCCAATCGAGTCTAATTTCCAAATATACCTTTTTTTTATAATTTTTATCTTGTAACGTATCCAAAAACCCAAATTCCCTAAACTGCTCTGAGCGCAACACCAACACAAGAAGAAAATGGGTCCAATTGCAGCCAAGTTTGGGTGACCTTCGCAATGTCAGAATTTACTCCATGATGGCCCGTTGGAAAGCTTGATGAGTATAATTTCCAAATATACCTTTGGTTTTCTAATTGAGCTCCTTTAATGGGTCCAAAAGGCGAAATTTTCAGAACTTCTATAAGCACAGCGCCAAGCCTAAAAATGAGGCAGAAAGGTGAAAAATGAGGTATTTTTTTGCCTTTTGAGGGGTCAAAAATGCTCCAAATGCTCTAAAATTTGGTGAGCATACTTTACGAGACATGAGGATTCCAAAAATTAAAATTTATCCCTTTGAGGATGTCCGAGGAAAAACCGTAGCGCCAGGGGTGCTGCGCTTATAGGCCTCAAAATTTGCAAAAAACCAAAAATTCTCAAAATTCTCCCAAAATTGGTGGACACCTTCCTCATGGGGTTTGAGAAGCCTGTAGAAAATCTTGAGGAAATATTCCAAGGATTACTTGGTCTTTGCCTCTTTTAGTGCTTGGCTTTTGGTTTGGGCCTTTTTGAGTTTTAGCCCTTGCAACTTGGTCTCTCTGGCTTGCTCTTTGATATTTTGTTTGCCTTTATCTAGATTCTTAGTAGAAAAGGAAGGCATGGTCCCTTGCATTTTAGAGGCAGCAAACACAAGAATTTGTCCTTTTTGATATGTCAACGGAAGAGATTTAATTTTGATCATTTGGGTGTCTTCGTCATGGCTACCATCATTTGTCTCTATGTCTTCCTATTCATTACCTTGACTACTGCCTCCTTCCCCATTTATCTCATCTTGATTTCATCCACCTACATGTATTGAACTTCATTTCTGACCTCTTTTTCATCTTTTTTTGACCTATTCTCACTGTCAACTTCTTTATTGTCTTCACTACCATTACCCTTCTTTGTTTCCATGCCTCCTACCTCTTGTTGATTTACTAATCATCTCCTTCATCCTCATCCTCATCTTCATTTTGATTTGACTCATTTTCACTCTCACTGTCATGCTTTGGCCTCATAGGCACTTGGCCTCCTTTACTGCTCATACTACCTTCTTCTCCTAACATGGTGATTAGGGTTGCTTTTGGACAAACTTGGGCTTGCTTGTGAAACTTAGGTAGGAGGATTGAAACGAAATGATGGTGAGGGAAGCTCTTGCAAATAAGTGAGATGGAGGTGGGTTTATGATTGATTTTATTTGATCTTTATGAGGGCTTAACTTGAAATGATTTGTAATTACCCCAAATCACACAAAATCCACTTGAGGAGGAGGACGAATGTCCACTTACCAATTTGAACTCTTTTCCAGGGTCTTGGAAGCAGCTTGGAGGTGTTTTTTTGTGCTTGGGAATTTTTTTTGAAATTTGGAGATTTTTAAACCTAAGTGCAGTGCCTGCCCATGTGTAGGCCTGTCGGTCTCCTCGGCGCAATGCTACATGCCTTGTGTAGGCCTGTTAGTCCATGGGCGCAGCGCTGGGAAAAGATGAGCATGTCGGGTCCCTTAGGCGTAGCACTAGGCGAGTTAGGCTCCTTTAAGTGCAGCGTTGAGTGAGTTGGATCCTCCTAGGCATAGTGTTGCATGCCTCCTGCAGGCCTGCCGGTCCCCTGGGCACAGTGCTAGGTAGAAATGGGCCTGTCGGGTCTCTTCTTCCCTAGGCGCAATGCTTGAACTCCCAACGCATAACGCCTTTTGAAGAGGGAAGTTGGAGGCCTACCCAATGTCCAAATTGGGCCCATGATAGCTTGTTAGAAATATTATCCTATCTAATTTCCAAATATACCCTTTTCTCTATGATTGGAGTTGGTTTTCCCTGTCAAAAGTTGATTCTCCCAAGACTGGTCAAAAAGTTTGAGTGATGGTGCAGAAATGCAGAGTGCTGGTGCAGACAACGTTTGGAGGCCTTCCATAACTCGAAATTGAGCTCATGATAGCTCATTGGAAATTTCTTCTAGTATAGTTTCTAAATATACCTTTTTTTATCTGATTGGATTTTATTTGACCTGTCAAAATTTGATTCTCCCAAGACTGGTAAAAAAGTGTTGATAATGGTGCAGAAATGTAGAGTGCTATTGCAAACCACTTTTGGATGTCTTCTGCAACTCCAAATTGAGCTCATGATAGCTCATGGGAAATATTGTCAAGTATAGTTGTCATTTGATTCATCATGAAAGTCATTTGGACACTGAAGATATGAGAAAATCTAATTTTCCCAAGGTCACTCCCGTAGTGAAACAATTCTCCCATGACACCTGTATCGTTGACATTTCTCCAAAACCATGACACCTGTGTAGAAACTGAAGGAGGTTTTTCTTCTTGGACCTAGGATGGACAAAAAACTCTCTCACTTTTGTTAAATTCATCCATGTTTGGTCAGAAACATAGTTTGAAGAAGAACTCTCCCTAGGTGTGGAAAATGATTTGTCCTTTGGAAAGAATCCTTGGAAAATGATGGAGGCATGATGTTTCTGAGTTGGTACAGATTTACACTTGCTGATATGACCTATTAACACTTGTGAAAAAGTGAAAAGCTTGTCCATTAGCTCATATGCAAACTCTAAAACTTAATGGTAGTCTTCCTTGGAAATGATGACCTTGGAATACATGAAACCCTAATTGACCTAGTGGGGGGTTCTTTGACCTCTCTTTGAATAAAAGTTGGCTTGGAATATTTAAGTGAAAAATAGAGCATTGACCAAGTGGTGTAATTAAGATTAAAAATACAATGTACTTGATTTATCTAAAGAGGCTACAGAGATAGTTTTGAGACCATCAATGCTTGAGGAATTTTGGGGAATCATGGGAATGAGTTAGGCTTATAGGAAAACCCTAGATGGATAATGGATTCATAGGCAAGGGAAAAATAGAGTAATGAGATTATGGGTAGGAAAAAGAATGGAAATGAGAGGCATAAGCCTTTTGGAGTCTGTAGGAGTTACAAGGTGATAATGAAATGGAAAAAGGGTAGGATAGTGAAAAATTTTCTCTAAGGATAATGAAGGCAGTGAGATTTATAAAACTCACAATGTTCATGGAATTTTTCTTTTTAGAAATATAGAACCAATATTTAGTCATCTACGGATAGTGAAATTTATTGATGACTAACATAAGGTGAAGAACGAAGTTGATGACCTACCTCTATGGATTTGAACCTGAGAATATACCATAGGTCACCGGATCATTACAAAATCCAAGTCTCATCTTCTATAGGTGCAATGCCAAACTATATTTTACATCACTCTTGTGCGGTTGTGACAATTCTTCTGTATTGTATGGGTAGAAAGGAGTTTAGCGCACAAATTTTGAAAAGATATTGAAGGCTTAGGCCATTGAAATACATTCTCCAAGGTCAATTTTAATTTCATAATTTCTGGTTGAGAAGAAGCATGGAAAGTGAGTATCTACCTAGAGAAAAGTAAGAGACTTGTTGAAGTCATTTTCTTGAAATTGAAATAAACAATTATTGAATAAAGCTATAATGCAATTTTGGTAGAAGGAAAAATTGAAGCCTCATCATAATGTCTGTATGTGTATCCCGGATATGGCTTAAAGGATAGTTGCAATATTATAACTAGCAGGGATTCTTCAATATTTGACACATCACCATAGTAGTATGGAAAGAGAAAATTCACCATGGCCCTACAACAATAAATTTGACAGATCACCATAGTAATAATAACCTTTTGTATGATAGTTATCCCAATGTTTTCAATGATAGTCCACCTCTGGTCCTAACTAAACCACTGCGGTAAGGAAGTACTGAAGAGCCCTCAGTTTTTCTAAGTATAGAGATATTATAGAAATTTATATTCATTGAATACATCAAGGGATCCTAAAATCATCAACCAACCTAATCCTTGTGATAGAAAAATGATTGGAGTGTAATTACCATTAACACATACATAACACAGTGTATTAGGCAAGTTGTTTCAGGTGTTTTTGATCTATATATGACTCTAGACCAAGAGACTTTAAGTTAGAGATGATAGAATAATCAATTAGACATTAACTTTGTCTTTAATACAAGAACTTGTTGGGTTAATCTAGCAACATAATGTTTCTAATTAGGGAAGTGCAAGAGCAATGAAGGAGAAACGACAGTACTCATTTGAAGAAATAATGGTAGAATTTGATATAGTGAATTATAGTAATAATTGAAGGAGCAATGATTGTGTATGGAAGAAACAATTTACCTCCTTATCTAGCAACAGGAGCAATGGAAGTTTATGCAGCACCTTACCTTGGTCTGGCCACTAGGAGAGAAAGTACATGGCACGTTTTGGAGCTATTTCGTATATCAGCCCTTATCAGCACAAAATCAAAGGAACCTTGAAGAAAGTTCATATTAAATCCTATTCTTTGACACTAACTATAAGCAGAAGGAATTGTAAGGCCCTGACCTTGACTGTGTCAATGGGCTCCTTGATGCATTAAGCCAAGATCCTATGAAAGACAATCTTATGAATATGGATGACTATATATCATGGATTGGGTAATTTAATTCATTGATCAATGTCATCTAGAAAAGGAGGATAATGCAAAAATTTCTTCATTTTGGTTGAAGAAAGACCATCATGATAATTCTATAAAATTTTATTTTTATTCTGAGGCAACCTTTTTTAAAGGTTGTTGTTGGAAGCGCCTTTTGGACACCCTGTGGAAGGTCGGTCACTTAAGAATTTCGTCAATCAATTCTTTAAAGGAAGCCATAAAACCCACTGATAGTATGTCTTGATGATTATTCCTGACCGATGTTTTTTGAAACAGTCTAGTCATGGCAGTGGATTATGGTTGATGAATTTGTTACGTGGACCTAAGGAAAAGGGTCAAGTTTCAGATGGCTTGGTGATTATGCTTTGGCATGGTCACATTCCCTATATTCAAAGCGAGTTATGTAAAATCCATCAAACAACTATCAATGACTTTTGACCCTCTAGTCTATCAATATAAGAGGGAGATGACCTTTTAAGACAAGATAAAAGACCTAGCCATGTTGCACTATTTCCTGCACTTAAAGATCTGATGAAATGGATAAGACTCTGAGTCGATGAAATGGGGCCCTCAAAATATCTTAGGAACACTCTAAAAAAATGATACCTGGACTACCACCACATGAATCACCCATGATAGATCCAGTGGGAGAAACTCTTGAATCAGATTCAATGGAAAACAAAGGATTACATGAAAGAGAAAGGCCTCAACAGAATGGGAAATCCACCACCTTGAGTCAAGGAGAAGAAGAGGTCCTCGGAATTTCTTACAACACTTTGAAATGGAGCTAAGGGTATAATATCTACATAATATCTACTTATGAAGATTTATTATATAAAAAAACTCACATATACAAGAAAATACATAATTATAAAGTGAATATCTAGCATTTCAATAACTAATTTCAGGGACAAAAACCTAAAATAAAATAAAACACTCAAATCCTAAAAGAACGTGTGAAATAAAGAAAAATACAAAGAGAATATGTTCTAGAACAATAATACAAAACAAATACAAATAGAATATGTTTTGGAACAATAATACAAAACAAAGAAAAATAGAATATGTTATGGAACAATAATACAAAACACATCCAACATTTTGAAGTATTTGACTTGTCTTGTTGAACATGCATCCTTAAAAAGTACAATGTAGCAACACCTTCCACAAAAAAGAGAAGACATGTTAGAATTGTATGTTTGACACGGAAAATCATAAAGATGTCACAATAGATACTCCAATCAACACATGCAAAGGAAATACAACTTAGATGTTGATGGCAAAGTATGGGATAGAAAAAAATATCCTAGATGTTAGTTGTCTCACAAAAATTAATTCAAATTTTACAAAAAATCCAAAATGTAACATGTTTATATTCCAAAGATTAAATTTTTTGGTAGCCAGAGTGCATAGATTGATTGTAGTTGCACACAGTCCATGTTATGTCTTACATTGTGACCTTATCTTAAGGCATACAAACACACCCTAGTCTAGTATTGAGTATGTGAGTCTCTCTATATATATCATTGAGATTTATATTTTAGCTTATCCATCCATCCCTTGATTATTCAATCAATCGATGATGGTGAACGTATCGTCCATGCTTTCATTCACCTCTGTGAATGCCATGATAGTAGTGAAGGGGTTAAATGTGAATTGAATCCAAGAAATTTGGATGGTAAAGGCAAGTTGGCTCGTTATGGTCATCCCTACAAAAGGATCAATGCCCCAAGTTTCTTTCAAGTTTGCAGGGGCAATCTGCATATAAATATCACCAACTGGGGAGCTAACCTTATCTTCCTGGCTATCCCTGATGCTAAAGGTAATCATCCCTAAACCATACCCTTCAAATTTTTCATATCATGAATTACTCAAAGGAAGATAAATCATAAAGTACTGATATTTATGATTCATTCCATCTAGCAGACGTACTTCTTGGCTATGACAATATTTCCTCATACATGGTATGTATTTCATTTCCCTTTGGAAATTGGTACTTCCATCATATGGTATGGTTTTAAGATAAATTTATAGTTTATAATCACATATTGGAATGGATCTCAGATGTATGTGTTACCATGGGGAATATGGTGGACTATTTTGTGATGATATGAGATTGTTTATTAATGCAGGACATGAGCTCAAATAGACCTTAACTTGGTGGCTTGGTGGGTCATGTAGCCAACCGTATCAAATATGGAGAATTCACACTAAATGGGAAATCATTTCAACTGCGAAAGAATCATGGCAACAACACACTCCATTGTGAATTCCTACCTTTTATGTTTTGCATGCATGTTTTATCCAGCTAACCATAGCCTTATAATGACCACTACTCAAGAATAAAATCTCTCTCCTTATATATATATATATATATATATATATATATATATATATCTGTTTGTGGAGGTCTAGAGCACTACTAGTTAAGGTAACATGTGTGTAGTTTGGGTATCTTAATGAATGGATTGCACAGGAGGGATAAGAGGCTTTGAAAATGTCCTATGGGAAGTGAAGGAGCAAAGAAGTGGAAGGAAGCCCTCTATTAAGTTAACCTACCACAGTTTTGATGCAGAACAAGGTAAATGGGATCATATCACTACCATAGTAATACTGATAACATATTTATGAGTTCAAGATTTTGTGATTAATCCTGAAGAATTTCATCTAAATTAATAATGTATCCAATTGTAGATTGGTAGAAGTTTATCAAAACCAATCCTGGTTTGATTCGCAGCACATTTTAGATGGCTCTTTCTCCTACTACACACTCTTTGGAGATTTATCTGATCATGTGGTGAATTATTGCCAATGTTTCATAAATATATAGAGGGATAGATGGCAGTTTAACCATATCTATAAACTCTATTTTGGTCTATTGGGGTTTAATATATTGGGGTTAATATCAATCTACCACCAGAGTGCATCTATATCCCTAATCAGTGTAGTGTGGAGAGGGTATTTCAGCCACTAGAGGCACACAATCTCTATATGGTTGGAAGAGGATTGTGGATTTGTGCACCCAGAGAGTTGAAACACCCTTTGTGCCCACATTCTCTATATAATCTAGCTCTAAAACAAATAACCTATCTTTGCACTAGTTTTTCCAATGAATAATAAGTGTAAGAATTAATTAATGATTATGGCTGCTCCTTGTTGGAACATGTTTTCTTGGCGACCTTGATGTATCTGCAACATATACAATAAGTGGAGGCATGGATTTGAGACTTGATATGGAATCCTATGAATGAGAATGGGACTAGTAATAATGCTTGATTCTGTACTTTATAACATGGATCCTTAGAGATTATAAGAACTCAAGAAAAATCCTATCAATAAAACAAAACAAATATCAAAAAATATATGCATAAAACTTCATGAAGCCATAGTATATCAATTCAATATTCACATTACATTGACTTCATGATTGCCTCACAGTTTCTGCAAGCAGTTATGGGATCCTTATCTTATCTCAGGAGGTCTATTTGATTAGAATGCAAGAAATCCTCAGAAGAAACTATGGAAAAGCCTCATATTTGGTTTAGGAAGCAAAGAAATATTGAAGAGGAAGGGAATATTCAATTCTTCTTTTATACTAAATCAACAATTTTCTGCACAAATCATGCCCAACGTTACTATTTTCAGTGCTATTCTGATGCCTGGCTGGGGATTTCAAAATAAAAACTTATAAAAAAAAGATAGTGTATAAAATACATCAGCATGATTGGATTAAAATAAATAAGCATAAATCCAAGTGAATATGTGAATTGATATGACTGTTAAATATTAGAAAACAACATTGGTAGACGAGAAAAAAAAGAGACCAGGAAAACAAAATAGGATCAAACTCTTTCTTCTGGAATATGATAGTTTAGAACCTTACAACCTCATAAGAACAAGAGAGAAGAAAACCACATTATCACAATGTGCTATATTACCTTAGACAAAACGGGATTTCAGATATTCATTAACTCACAGGTTTACAAAGAAACCAAAAACATTTATCACAGAAGAGAGATGAACACATATTCAATTTGAATGAAATGAGAAACATCCCACCTGAGAATGTATAGATGGAAAACAATATAAGTTAAATGTAATAAGGGACAAAACATGATCTTCTCCTCAAGCATAGGGCCTGCATCACTAAGGGAAGAAATGGCAGGATTTCAATTAGTTACCACAACTTTTTTATGGTGTGTTTCCCTGTTATTTTAACATGAGGCAGATAATGTGTTTGTTAATTCAAAACCCATATATTTAGACTCAAGTCCCTTACGGATGTATTCTTCACTATCTTTCTTAATCATATTTAGGTCATGTATTTGAATTTTTATTTCTATGTATCTCCTCCACAAAACATAGATGATCTTATGATCTTTAGCTATATTAGTTTTTTTTCCACACAACCTCAAAATAATAAAACTCATCATCTATACGTACAAATTTAAAATTAATTCAATTAGAATCGGATCCATTTTTGCCCAAATCTATCTAGGTACACGTTCCTCGTCTTTATACTCAAATAGAGGACAAATTACAGGTATCACATGATCATTGATATCATTGACCACTTCTTCTATTTGACGTATTATTGATAAAAAAGAAATCATTTAGTTGTTTGTGTATGTGTGTGTGTGTTTGTGTGTGCAATGACAATCCTCCCTAGATTCTTCTATTCCATTATCTTTCTTATCCATCCCATCATGGATAGTTGAGAGGTGTTCTTTCATAACCAAAATATCCCATGCATCATCATCTAGATTATGGTGGAGGCAAGGCAACATATCTGATAGTTGACATCGTTAAACTGCTATTATTTTGTAGATAACAATGGTTTAATTTAACCTTTTTCACAGTAAGGGAATTGAATGTCTGTAATTATATTCTCATCTAACATCGTTAGTGGAGTATTGTTTGGAGGAAGTGATATATCATTTAGTATTTTGGGACAATGTTTGTCTCCTCTCTAGAAAAAAAATGATGTTATCATCATTTTAATAGGATTAACTTATGTGGAATTTGGACCATTACTAAAAGGAACCTTCTATTTCCCAACAACCTATCCTTTGAACACTTATCAATCGAAGGACTTATTAAATATTCCATAGTATTCAGAGGTTCTTTATTCGTATCAACTCTTGCAATGCCTATGCAATTGGCTATTCCATTCTCTTTAACACACAAATCTACCATGATTTACTCTTTTCCATCATTTCCTAATTCATCTATTTTGATGGCATCTCCAATTAATTCCTTTGATGCAGGATTTTCAAAAAAACAAATTTTGAAAGTTTCCTACAGTAGCTGACTTAAAACATTACCAAAAAATATTTCCCCAACCATGTATGGGAAATATGATCTAACAAATTCACAACATGTGGAGGCCGAATTCTTGACCTTATATTGATATTCTTTTCCCTTATTTGAATAATGTGACCTTGTGATGTGTTTTCTAGATTTCCCTAAAAACAATTGTCTCCTTAAAACTAAAAAATATTATCTTTTCTCTATTTCTTCAATGTCAATGTCTAATTTATTATGCATATTGTTGCTGATGAAAGAAGTATTTTCTATATACTAAATTTGGCTATCATGGGTGTTTCACATCATCCAAGCACCACCATTTTCATGCTCAATGCATATACATTATTATACATTGAAATGAGCATTAGCATGAGTATGGACATGTCCCAATTGATATTTGAACCTTGTTAGGGGCTTTAAAACAATCCTACATTACAGGAATCTTATTTTCATCACTTGCCTATTTTAATAAGTTTTTAGTGTTCCATGATCTCACAATGCAAAAAAAATAACAAAATCTCAAATATAAGACTATAATTCATTATTATATTCATGATATTTCACTCTAAAAATTCAACAAAAGTGAAGGAAAATTCATATTTTTTACAGATTTCATCGAAATAAATTACTTTGAGGTGATGGAATACTTATCCAAATGTACAATATCTTGTAAGTGGCAAAAATTGTGCCCCTACCATCTTTACTATCTTATGGGGTAAAGAAAAAAAGGTAATACCCTATTGTACTTCTTACACTTTAAAATTTAAAATTGTCATTGCTTGCCATCTTGCAAAGGAACCTCAAATAAGAAATCAAGATGGGTAAACTCATGTGTCTACATTGACAATATAGGTCAACTAAGACTTTTCCTTCCTCAAAATACTAGGATCTGCTATCACTTGTTAGTAATTTCTAAGTATTTTATGTGTAAGGTTAGTAGATCAACTATTCTGTCATATACAAAAACTTGTGGCATAATTCATTAGAAACTATCCAAAGAAGTGAAAACACAATACAACTGTTTAGCAGTTGAGTAAAGGAAAGAATACAACTGTTGTTACCAGATCAGAAACTGGTTGGAGGAAGGAAAGCCAAAAACTCAAGGTATCAATAAGTTCAATAATTCTACCATCTATTCATCTGAGTCAAACATTTAGGGATCCTGAAGATCAAATTTAATTTTTAAAAAAAATCCCCCTTTGCCCTCTTTCCTTCATCAAGTGTAGAATCTCCCTCATTCTCCATTTCCTTATCTTATTCTTCTTTTCCTAATGGGACCACATCATCTTGTTCCTTAAATGCATCCTCACAAACATAGCCCTAGGTATAAATCATCTTCCCTCCACACATTTTCTCTAGTCTCATAACATGCCAAAGGTAATAAAAAGGGTGCATTATTCTCTCAAACACCATATTCCTCACTTCATCACCAGTAGGAGTGAGAGATGGACACTGATTGACTCTGTTATTCACATCTCTGTAATAAGCATAGATTTCTTCAATATATTATGAAATCTTGTTCTCTAAAACAATGTTAAGGTTTTTTGGAAGCCTTGAAAGAGGGCTCTTTTTGTTTGTATTGTGCTCATTCCCATTTTCTTTTCTTTCCAATGCATGAAGAGGTGCTCCAAAAGCACTTATCTATTTTATAGTGCTATACTTAATATTAGCAACATCATTTGTGAACACATGGTTATGCCATACAAATACAATTAGGAAATCTAAATTTGAGTCTAGATTTGTTTTTGCTAAGTTCAAATTCACTATCATTTGTGAACATTGGATTAACCTTATCTTGCTCCTCTTCAATAGTAGGAAGGTTTGGTGGGTGCATGATTATTATAGGAGTTCTTACTTTATATTTTTATTTGTGTTTGATTCTTTGTCTTTCTCGCTGTCATTCTTTTTATTTTCTTCTATCACCATCCTACAAGTTGTAGCATTTCTTCCCCAAGATCTAGGCTGGAAATTGTCAAATGAAGACAGAGTAGTTTCCACACTAATGGCTCTCTTGTTTCTACCTTTTCTATGATTTTTTTATAGAGTTTTTCCTACAAAAAAATCATCTGCAACAACATCATGGTGCGCCTTTAATGAAAAAATGTTTGAATCCAATTTTGGTGGGCTGGTTGAAGGTGTTAGGGACAATTTCTCAAATTTCGAGATTACTTCATCTGTCTCAATTGGAAATTATTCTCGAAATTTCTTTGATGTTTCAATAATTTAGCCTTCAAACTTATCTCTTTTGAATTTATGAAATATTGCGTCCGTTAGCCGAGTTATTGAGTGCACATATTTCTATGTGATATCTATCGATATTCTTTGATCGAATGGTATCCACATTCATATACAATTTAACACACATAGAAGTCAATTAAACAGAGCTCAAACTAGAATCAACAAAATCAGACATATTTCGAAGGAAAATAAAACCTCTAGTATTTGACAGTCACACCTCTATTTCATAGAGATACAAAGGAAATCAAAATTTCTTTAATTCAATTATTCTATATCCAAAATCCTCATTCACACATTCAAAACCTACATAAATACTATTCATACAACCATTAAAATCCGATTCAAAGGATCGAATTTGTCCAATTTTGGATAAAATTCCTTTGCACGATATTCTCCCTAAAAAAATTAACTATAAAATAAATACACTGAACTAATTACAAAGCATTTCAAATCTCTAAATAATAGTTCAAACCCTATCTACTACAACGGTAAATTGACAACTAAAGGAACTCACTCCTTTTCTTGTAAACTTTTTTATATTTTTGGAATAAAATATAATTCCTGTTCCTCGAGGCCTCATGCTCCTGCATCAGACTCCTGAGGAAAAAAATCTTCATGGGCTCCTGTCCATGCGCTCCCCTATAGAATTGCCCAATTTCTGTAGCATGGTATATGTCATCCAAGTAGCCTTTGCAATTGCTTAATCTTTCCACTTGAAAAAATATTTAAAATACTCCTGTCCTCTTGTCTTCTTAGACAATATTTTGTCTAAAATCTTCTCTAGTTGAAATCTCTTTGTTGTGGGTAACTGTTTCAACAAATAAATCTCTTCTTTTCCTTCAATTGTATCATCCGTGTCTCTGTCTTCATACCTGTACAAATCAACAACATTGAAAATTGGAGATATTCCAATGTCAGGGGTAATTCAATTTCATATGCATTTGCAAAAAAATTTCTCAATACTCTGCATGGTGCAATTTTCTTAAATTTCAACTTGTTATATGCCCTTTTTGAAATTTTTCCTTTCTCAAGTGTGTTAGAACCAAATCTCCAACCTCAAAGTTAACTTCTCTTCTTCAAATCTGCTCTACTCTTGTAATTGATGTTGTTGTCCTGTAACTGTTGTTTTACTTGTTCATGTATTGCTTGAATTTCTGAAGCAAAATCTTCTCCTTTAGCACTTCTCATCTCTTCTTTTCCCAATTTTATTAGTTCATACACTCCTCTTGGGTTCATTCCATAAA
Organism: Pinus albicaulis; assembly: GCA_034641835.2. Classification (NCBI taxonomy): domain Eukaryota; kingdom Viridiplantae; phylum Streptophyta; class Pinopsida; order Pinales; family Pinaceae; genus Pinus; species Pinus albicaulis. The sequence goes on along the minus strand of JAXQQM020079194.1, from coordinate 103,909 downwards.
CTATATGGAATGGACCCTACCTTTTACTCTTGTTAAGAGAGTCATTATAAGCATATTCAGCCTGTGCCAAAATATGATCCTACATTTTAGGATGTTCACCTACAAGGCTTCTCAAAATATTACCCAAGATTTTGTTCACCACATCAGTCTATCCACTAGTTTGAGGGTGATAAGCTAAGTTGAATCTTAGTTTAGTACCAAGATTTTTCCACAATGTCTTCCAAAAATGACCAACAAATCTGGTGTCCCTATCAGATACAATGCTTTTAGGTAACCCATGCAACCTTACAATCTCTTTGGAAAACAAATTAGCAACATGAGTAGCATCACAAGTTTTATAACATGGAATAAAATGTGCCATTTTATAAAATCTATCAACTTCAACATAAATTGCATCACTCCCTCTCTATGTTTTAGGTAAACCCAAAAAAAAATCCATACTTACCATATCCCAAGGTCTATTTGGAATAAGTAATGGAACATACAAACTTATGTTTTGACTCCTTCATTTTTCAAACTGACAAAGTTTACAATTTTGCACATATTTCTTCACTTCAGATCTCATCTTTGGCCAAAAATAAAAATGACTCATTTGTTCATAAGTCTTGTCTACACCAAAGTGTCTGCCAAGTCCACCACTATGTTTCCCCTTCATTAAATTTTCTCTCATAGAACAATTTGGTATGCATAGATGATTTGTTTTAAATAGCAACCCTTCTTCCAAGAAAAAATCCAGACACTTACTTCTGTCCAAAAAAACAGGATTATTGCATGCTTCAAATGCCTCTTTAAAATCCAAATCTATCTTATACAATTCTTTAAGAAAATAAAAACCCAACACTTGAATTTGACTTTATTGAACTAAAATTATTTTTCTAATTAAGGTATCTACTACTTTGTTTTCTTGGTAATTTATATTTTTTAATAAAAAATTGAAACTTTGAAGATATTCTACCCATTTTGCATGGTTCTAATTCAGTTTTGGTTGTTGCATAATGTACTACAATGTATGATTGTATGAATAAAGCACAAACTCTTTAGACATCAAGTAATGTCTCCACTTCTTTAATGTTTGCACAATTACATAAAATTCCTTGTCATAAGAAGAATATTTCCTTCTTGTCTCATTCATTTTTGCACTGAAATAAGATACAGTTCTGTCTTCTTGACTTAACATAGCTCCAATAGCTTCCCCACTGGAATCACATTTCACATGAAAAGGTATGTTAAAATTAGGCAAAAATAAGATGGGATTTTCCGTTATCTTTTGTTTCAACAACTGAATATTTGTCTCTACTTCATCAGTCCATCTAAATGGTTGTCTGTCCTTCTTTATAGTGTCAACAATAAGATCATTGATCTTACTAAAATTCCTTACATATTTTCTATAAAAACTAGCAAGACCATGGAAACTTCTTACCTCAAAAACACTCTTAGGTGAAGGCCATTCTATGATTTCCTTTATCTTTTCTGGATCCATTTTCAATCCATCAGCAGAAAAAACAAACCCTAAATATATCAAATATTTCTTCATGAATGAACACTTTTTTAAATTTACCAGCAACTTTTCCTGGTGCAACTTTGTTAAGACATAATTCAGATCTCTCATGTGTTATTCTTTAGATTTTCTATATATTAATATATCATCCAGATATACTATTACAAATTTACCAATAAATTCTCTCAGTACTTCATTCATAAGCCTCATAAATGTACTACAAGCATTTGATAATCCAAATGGCATTACCATCCATTCATAGAACCCTTCATTTATTTTAAAGGTTGTCTTCCATTCATCTCCTTCCCTTATCCTAATTTGATGATAGCCACTCTTTAAATCCAATTTTGTAAAATATCTTGCCCCACTTAAACAATCCATCAAATCTTCAATTCTAGGTAAAGGAAATCTATACCTGATTGTTTTCGTTGATTTCTCTTGAGTCAGTGCACATTCTCCAGCCTCCATATTTTATTGGACTCAACATTGTTGGTGCTGCACAAGGACTCAAACTCTCTCTGATCAGTCCTTTATCTAACAGTTCCTACACCTGCTTCCTAATTTCTTCATTTTTTGTGGGAGACATCCTGTATGTTGCTTTATTTGGAAAATTTTCTCCTGGAATAAAATCTATATCATGGCTGATCTTTCTAATAGGTGGTAATTCATCAGGAAAATTATCTACAATAATATCAGAGTAATATTCCAGCATCTCTTGAATTTCAATTGGTAAATCAGAAAATTTAGTGGAAGTAATCACTACTTTGGGTTTGCAAATTAATGCAAAGTTTACCTCATCATCTTCAATCTGCTGCAAGTATTCTTTTACACTCAGTAATAAAGCTTTCGGATCAAGTCTTCTTGATGCATCTTCTTCTTCTATAGGCAACAATGTATGATTTACACCATCTTTACAAAACTTGTATGTGTTCATTTTTCCATCATGCATAGCTCCTCTGTCATACTGCCAAGGTCTACCCAGCAATATGTGACATACATCCATAGGCATCACATCACACATAATTTTGTCTTTGTACCTTCCCAACTGGAACTCCACTTCACATTGTTCATTCACTAACAATTGATGTCCTTTTTGAAGCCATGACACCTTGTAGGGTGTTAGATGTTTCTTTGTATTCAATTTAAATTTCTCCACCACTTCTATAGAGACCAAATTATCAGTGTTGCCACTATCAATTACCATTTGACAACATTTTCCTTGAACTTTGTACACACTTCTAAGAAAATTATTTCTCTATGTTGGTTCAACAACTTCCTTTGTTGGTTTTAATATAACTTTGTTAACTACCAAAGCTTATCCTTTCTCTGGTATATTTTATGCTTCTAGCACTTTTTCTGCTTCCTCTTCACTCTGAGCAACAATTACATTTATCTGATTTGTCCCCACATTCTCTGCACATTCATAAGATCTGTGTCCTAGATTATTACATCTATAACATCTTATTTATCTTCCTCTGCCTCTGCCTCCTCTTCCTCTACAAAAACTCCTTCTGCCACTTACATCACCTTCTGTGGGTGTATGCTGACTTGAGCTACTGCTAGGTCCTTCTCTAGGTGTTGTAGATATTCCCCCACCACCTTGACTTCCTCTTCCTTGGAAAGTACCTCTACCTCTGGCAGATTTCTTCCTTGTGAGTTTTTATTCAACCTTCAAGGCCATCTAATAAGCCTCTTCCATTGTTTTAGGAGACAATAGTCTTATCTCACCTTGTATCTCCATTTCGAGACCATTCATATATCTTGCAATATTCTTTGATGTATCTTGAATTTTCCCTACTCTTATGCTCACTTTGTAAAATTCATGGAAAATTTTAGGGGCTAATATTCGCAAGTGGGTTAATTTTCCATGCTTTTTATAAAAAAAATATTTGTTAATTTACATTTTTTCTAAAAATTGTTCGCCCAAATTTTATTGTATAAAATTGTTTTACCTTAAAAATCACCAAAATTTTATATAGAGACTATATAAAATTATTATAAATTTGAATACTTTTAAAAAAACATTGCCTAACATTTTAAAAATTGCATATTATGTACTAGAGAGATTCACCAATGTTTCTAAACTTTAAAATAAATTTCCACCCTTAAAATTTTCCCTGGTAAAATTCCTCTGTATATTCTCTTATTGTCATTGACCTTTGTCTAAGATTCTGCATCTGTCTAAATAATGAAAGTTGATAATCACTTGGCAAAAACTTACCTCTCAACTTTGCAACCATATTGTTCCAATTTTTTATTGGCTGCTTACCAATTATCCCTCTTTCTACTTGCACTCCATCCCACCAAAGTGTTGCATGTCCTTTCAATTTTGTGACAAAAAATTTCACCCTTTCTGCTTCTTCCATTTCTTCATAATCAAAGAAATTATCCATGTCATTAACCCAATCTGGGTTTAAGCCTCCTGTAAAAACTAAAACTTAGAGTCTGGGTTTAGATGTGGATCCCAACATTGATTTAAAAAATCTCATTTCAGGAGTAACTTCTGCAGGTTCCCCTTCTTCCGCAGCTTCAACTTCAGGCTCATTGAGATTTCCAACATCTGCATCTCTTTGATTTCCCATTTCCACTGCTTCTAATCTAGCTTTCATGTTTTTTCATAGCTTCCACCACTTTAATATTTGCAACTGGTCTTCCTCTTCTTCGACCAGCACTACCTCCTCTTCCAACTTTGACAAGCATGTTGGATTTCTTTTCTTGATCTTTGAGATCTTGCTCAATGTCTAAAGGCTGCTCTAATGCCACAAATGGTGGGCTGGTTGCAGGTGTTAGGGACAATTTCTCAAATTTAGTGATCACTTCTTCTGTTCCGATTGGAAATTATTCTTGGAACTTCTTTGTAGTTTCAGTCATTAAGCCTTCAAACTTATCTCTTTCGAATTTATGAAATATCGTGTCTATTAGCTGAGTTATTGAGTGCACATATTTCTATACGATATCTGTCGATCTTATTTAATCGAATGGTATCCACATTCATATAAAATTTAACATAGAGAGAAGTCAATTAAACAGAGTTCAAACTAGAATCAACAAACTCATACATATTTCAAACGAAAATAAAACCTCAGGGATTTGACAATCACACCTATATTTCATAGAGATATAGTGGAAATCAAAATTTCTTTAATTCAATTATTCTATATCCAAAATCATCATTCACGCATTCAAAATTTACATAAATATTGTTCATACAATCATTCAAATTTGATTCAAAGGATCGAATTTGTCCAATTTTGGATAAAATCCCTTTGCACGATATTCTCCCTAGAAATATCAACTAAAAACTAAATACATTGTACTACTTATAGAGCAGTTCAAATCTCTAAATAATAGTTCAAACCCTATCTACTAAAACTGTAAATTGACAGCTAAAGGAACCCACTTCTTTGCTTTTAAACTTTTTTTGTATTTTTGGAATAAAATTTAAGTCCTGTTCCTCAAGGCCTCATGCTCCTACATCAAATTTCATAAGCCTACCACAATATGCGATAAAATTGAGACTCTACCCTAACCAATGCACACCAAAGTTTCACATTTTCCATTGATTGTAACCCACATAGTCATCAACATAAAACATGCATTTCTTTAGCAATCACATACAAGGCACAACAAATTGCATCCACAAGAAAAAAAATTGTAAAGAAAAAACATTTTAAAATTCGTTCTATAGAATTTATTACCTATGCTTCCCAAAAGTGCTGATGCTTCTGAGAAAGCCTATTATATGACCTAATAATTCATCTCTAAAAAACTCCACCTGAAGTGGAACCTATTGTAGGAGGAGAAGGAAGTGACATATAACCATAGCCACCTCCATAAGGTGGATAAGGATAAGGATAATAAGTTTTTTCATTTTAATGATTCCAGCATATTCCAAGATCTCGTTCTATAGTGAAACATAAAAATTATAAATCCACATGTAGGAATAAACAATTGAAATTTTTCAAATGTTTTCCTTGTAAGGAAAATAACAATTGATTGAATTTAATTTGAAGGAATGTTGCTATTGATATAACTTTGATATTTTTTAACAATAATTTAATTGTTAAAAACAATGAATGTAGTAGGCATGAAATAATAGTTCCCAGGTTTAAAAAAATAATTCTGAAGGTATGATAACAACATACATTTGCATTGAGTGCATATAGATTCTTTGAACTATTACCTAGATATAATGATATGTTGAGAATCCCCCTGGGCACATGCTCCAATAAGAAGTCAAAATGAATTCAATGAAACAGTGGCACCTGGAAAGTGTTATATAAGACCCATCACTGAAAGGAATAGTGCACATGAATTCTCAAGGGAAAAGGCTCTTGAACAGTTAGACTTTGCGTAGTCAAAGGTGGTTAGGAAAAGCTCACAAAATAGCACTACAAACGTAGGAGATGTATTAAATTTATTCGATGTATTTGGAATTGAATGAAATATCTAATATATGAATAGTGTGGATCCTTGTAAGAAGTTCAATTTGTTAGTATTGTGCATCCTTTTATCCCAATTTAAAATACTTCATGCGTCCTAGTTTCGATCGAAATCACACCTTAAAATTAGTTTCCAAATTTATGATTATAGAGATGACTAAACAATCGATAATGTGACCATGACCAGGCATCTGAATAAAAATGTTCATCAATCAACTCATATCAAGCCACAACACAGAATATAGGAAAATCAAGCAAGAATCCTTCTAAGATTATTAGAAGTGGTGGTCATCGATTGGAAATTGGATTATTGTGCAATTTTCAATACTGTAAATGAAATTATTCCATTGTAAACATTCTAGCGCATAACTTAGTCTTGCAACTTGCCTACCCACTTGTTGCAATCATAGATAGATAGGGCACAAAGCCTGCAACGAAGTGAAACTTAAAATTATCACCGCAACTACTAGAGATAGGAATTGTTACAACCCTAATATATTTTTCTTCACTGCAACATTACATTTTCTATTATAATATTTGTTTACATCTTCTATAGCAATGTTCAAGACATCCAAACTTTGTGACACAAATGCATTTACCCATGTTGTTCAAGAGGTTCGCAACCTCTCCATCGCTTTGGAAGTGGTTGCAAATAATTCCATTGTCTCAACAATCTCACAACCTATTCTATGTCAATCAGCTCATTCATGGAATAAGTATATCATGTGAAATCTATTGCACCTGGCACTGCTGAAGTTCCAAAAGCCACTAAAATTCTCAATATCACATTTGTGTTTTTGTCCAACTTTACTTTTGGAAGGTAAAGTGTGGCAGTCTTCCCATCAAAATATATTGAGGTAAGATCATTGTCGGTAGGAATGAATTTGATCACTTTATCTTGGATAAAATCCCCTCCATGGTCATATCCCAACTCAATTGGGACGCCTTTTTAATTTGCGAGATCTCTGGTTGAACAACAATCAATTGGGGGGAAACATTTTGAGTTGAACCTTCTAATTGAATTTTTATCCTTAGATGGTTTTAGTGCAAGTTTGGATATTTGGTTCTTGCTCAATATGTTTCTTAGAGAAACATATTTACAAAAGAGCTAGGAAGTGAGCTTACTAGAATTTCTAGGATTATGAAGCATATGAGGGGAGGTAGATACAAGAATTCCATCATTTTGTAACTGGTGAAGCATCTACTTGGAGTGCAAGAAATTTTTACCAAGGATATTTATTCTTCAAGGCTTTTTTTATTTTTTTGATATTGCAAATGAAAGATGTGCTTAGAAAGTGCTTCAACAACTTGGATGTTTAGGGATTCAAATGTTTTAATGGAATAATACTTTCCTACAAATTGATTATAAAGTTTTTTTTCACATCTTCCTTTCAATGGTTCTCTTTCTTTCAATCCACAGAAGAAATATTCGATCGAAGTTTGTGAACTCATTCAATCATCCTTTGTTTTTGGATTAAATATGTATGAGAAATTTATTCATCCAATCTCATCTAGAGAAGGAATTTTTTGTCAAAAGAAGGGAGTGAAAGAACTCGGAATTTTTTTTAAGAATATAATGGCCTTTCTATATTATCTGATGATCTTCTATGATGGTATAGTCATAAATGCTTGTGGAAAATTTTTCATTCACTTTGAATATGTGAATAGAAACTCTTTAGTAGCATGTAAATCATTGAAAAAGCTAAGGGAATCTAGGTGTCTCTTGGATCATTCTTCTCCAAGAGAAATGTAGGAAAAATAGCCGCTAGAACAATTGCAAACATTGAATTACAAAGCACGTATTTATTCTTTTCAAAAAATATTTCTCCTTAAGGCATCCTTAAGGAAATGTTAATGAGTAGATATAAGTATGTCTTAGAACCAAATTATTGGAAGTAAATTATTCACATGCAAACTTTTTGTGTTAATGAAAAAAAAATTGAGGAGAAAGCGACAAGAAATTGCACTCCAAATTGGGACATCCTTTGAAATATTTTTCTTTCCAAATTGTTGTTGAGTAAGTGGATCTGTTTCCTGCATTTTTCATTTAAATTTCATTAAATATAATCATAATATCTTATTTTCCAGGTCAATAATCTAACCAGTCTGATTTAGAATGCATTTTTGTATGTGAAAGTTTACCTTTGTAAAATAATTTGAGTGAATTACTTCTTGTTTTAAGGTCTCTAGTTGATGACTGCCTTAACCTTTAATATTAAAGTAAACTATAGCATAGAATCTTCAGTATTCTCTCCCCAATTCAATGTTCCTCAAAACTGTTGAAATCATGAATGATCCTACATAGTATAAGTTGGCCACAGATGGTATGCTCAGCTCGTCTCTCATGGTAGGTATGATCTTGATAGATTATTCATCATTGAAAGAAGGAAAAAACAATGTTGCTTACCATTATCGTGGTGCTTCCTAGGTCATAGCCATCATCAAGAAACTACGCTCTAACAGAAGATTTCTTGCAACATATCCTAGCTCTTTTGTTTCCCCTGGTTACAAATCTCAATAATTGTGTCCTTCGATCCAAATTTTAGCATTGAACTTGGAGCTAAAGGTGACACATTTAATCCTCCAACACAACTGACGTCAGTAAGCCATTTTCTTCCCACCTATTATGAAAAATCTACCAAGGATAGTATTGCTAATGTCATTTTATCCTTGCTACTCCATTCTTCTGTTTTAGAAAATAAATTCTTTCATCCCTCATGTTTTCGTTGTAGTTTTGTTTTAACTTTTAAATTTCAAGGGTTCTGTCTTCCAATGTTTGGGTTAGTCAATTTTTTAAATTTTGGTGTGATATTTATTTCTTTTTAATAGAAAACCAAAAGTGCAAAATAAGGCTAAAAACTGCTCGCGATTTCCAAAAGAAACCAAGGAACTAATCGGCCATACCTCAAAAATATTTTTGAATTAGGAATATTTGGATGAGGGATCGGTGTGTATAATTGGAATTTATTATACTATGATGGAACCTAAATTTATGAATCTTCGAGTCGCCCTTTATTATTAAATATTCAATATTTGACAAAGCATTGAAAGGATCCAGGACAGAGATGTTGGGACAGAGGCAAACGAGGGAAAGATGTGTCTATACGAAGAGAGATAAACTATTAGGGGCATGTTGACTAGGATTGCTTGTTAGGGGCCTACTGAGCTTGTTAGGGGCTTTCCATTACGACATTTTAGAAGGCATTGGAAATCAATCGATAAATAAGGCAAGGTGGGTTAACATTACACTAAGGCATGGCAAGGAAGGAAAGGCCATGTCTTCTCTATCGCCTTCGCTTATCTATTATGGGGTTCATTGATGTGATTCAAAACCCCCAAATCAATTTTAGGGTTCCACTAATTTCATTTAGGATATCAATTTTAGGGTTCCAAAAATAAATTATGAGGGTTTTCCAAGAAATAATGTATGATGTGTTTGACAGGAATCGAAATCGTACATAAAGATACAAACACCATTCACAACCTTTTTATAGTAAACTTCAGTGAGACAGAATCGGTAATAAAATTGGGAAATTTTACAAAAGGTAGGATAAATACCTCTTAAAAACTGGTAGAGGTTATGGCTCCATGATCTAGCCCCAATCTATCCACAAAAATTCCTATTCCAACATCTTCCAATAGCTCCAGGGGGTTTTCACATTATTTCTGGGAATTCTTTCTAGGTCGTATGCTCGATTGTCCAACCCGTAAAAGTTCAAGGTAAGGGGTTGCTGGATGGTCCTTCAAAACAGTAAGGGGAATCATTATTTCTAGTTTTACCTGAGGTTTGGAGATCTTTTCAACAAGATCTTACAGCAGGATAGATGGAAGAAACAATACAGGAGCAACACTGAGACACAGGGTTACGAGCAGACCTTTGCAGCCAATTTCAAAGGCAAATGAAAAGGGGCCAAGAAGAGAGGGTATGTTGAATCAGATGAGGGAAAAACTTAAGGGGAAACCCAAACTAAGGGAGCTCATGGTATGGTTAAACCACTACGACGAAGAAACTGCGGCCCGTAAAAACGAAAATATGTTGATGATTTTTTTTAGTTTATATTACACATTATAGAATTTTATTATTGAACTTAAATGAATGTGATAGAAATATATCATTTAAAAACTCACCCCTAGTCAAGTTCCCAAAATTTAGTTGTTTAAAAAAAAAAATTAACATTGTCCATTTCAAAATATTTTGAAAATCTAAGTGAAATAAAGAAAATGTTTACTTTCAGTTATTTAAAAAGAATATTTCAGCCTTGTTCATTTAGAAATATTTTGAAAATCTAAAATAAAGGAGTGAAATGAAAGATAAAAGTGAAATCAAATAATTAAATTCATTTTTATCTAACAGGTTTCTTTCAAATTTGATGATCGATTGACAAAGAAAACTCAAGAATTAATTGAGACTAAAAACTTGGAAAATTAATTTTTTAGTTTGGTAAAATCTCAACACTAAATGTGTTTCCTTGGTCATACTCACACGGCTCGACCTTACCCAATATGCCCGAATTTGTTTTCTTGGGCACTCTCAAACGACATGACCTGACCCATCCCAACTGCATTTCCATGGGTGCCCTCACACGACCTGACCCACCTGTATGAATGCACAAGGGAGTATACAGAAAAAGGGTTGCACGAAAATTCACAACGCACATGGGTGGTCACAACTTAGAATTTTTTATACATCATGACTCACACGACCCTACCCAACCCGACTTGAACGTGTTAAATTGGGAACCCTCACACGGCACAACCTGACCCACCCAGATGAAAGAAAATTTGACAAAATGGTGAACGAGTCGCACAAACATGCACAAGGAATATGGTTCGTCACAACTTAATACTGCCTCGCTCACACAACCTGACCCAGCCTGCCCGAATGTGTTTTGTTGGGCACCCTCACATGACCCGACTTGACCCGACTAGTCCAAATGCATTTTTCTGGGCACCCTCACACAACACGACACGACCCACCGAAACACATTTCCTTGGGTGCCCACACATGACACAACATGACCCAACCCACCCCAACATGTTTCCTTGGGTAGCCTCACATGACACGACCTACCCGAATGTGTTTCCTTGAGTGCTCTCACACGGCTCGACATGACTCGACCCAGACACATTCCTTTGGCACCCTCACACGACCCCACCCAACCCAACCCACCCGAATGCGTTTCTTTTGGTTCCCTCACACGGCATGACCCGGCCCGATCCAACCCGAACGTGTTTCCTTGGGCACCATCACACGACCCGACCTGACCCGACCTTCCCGCACATCGAAGGCACGAGGGAGAAAACATAAAATGGGTCACACAAGCATGCACAAGGCACACGGGCCGTCACAACTTATAATTTTTCATGTGACCTCGCTCACACGATCCAACCCAAATTTGTTTCATGTGGCGACCTCATACAGCATGACCCTAACCCACCCGAATGAAGGAATGAGGGAGCCAATGTAAAATGGATCACACAAACGTGCACAAGGCAAACGAGTGGTCACAACTTAGCATTCTTTATAAGGCTACCCTCACACGACCCGATAGTGACCCAACCAGACCTGCCCGAATGCGTTTCCCTAGGCGCCCACACACGACCCGACCTGACCCGACTCACCTGAACACGTTTCCCTGGGTACCCTCACACAACCCGACCTGACCCACCGTGACCCGCCTGAATGCATTTCCTTGGGCGCCCTCACACGGCACGACCCGATTTGACCCACCTGAGTGCATTTTCTTAGGTGCCCTCACATGATCTGACTCGACCCGACCCGCAAAAATGAGTTTCCTTGGGCACCCTCACATGACCCGACCTGGCCAAACGAATTTTCCTATGCACCCTCATATGACACGACCTAACTCGACCGATATAAATGTGTTTCCTTGGGTTCCCTCACATGACATGACCCGCACGAACGCGTTTCCTTGGGCAGCCTCACATGACACAACCCGACCCAACCCACTCGAATGTGTTTCCTTGGGCACCCTCACATGACCCAACACGACCTGACCAAGACACATTTCTTAGGCGCCCTCACACAACCTGACCCGACCCACCTGAATGTGTTTCCTTGTGCACCCTTACATTACGGCATGACTCTACCCGACCTGAACACGTTTCCTTAGGCACCATCACACAACCTGACTTGAACCAACCACCCCCAACGTCGAAGGCACGAGAGAGAAAATGACAAACAGGTCGCATGACCGTGCACAAGGCACATGGGCAGTCACAAATTAGCATTTTATACGGCCGCCCTCACACGATCCAACCCAAACGTGTTTCCTATGGCACCCTCACACGACACGACCCGACCCGCCCGAATGAAGGCACGAGGGAGAGAGTGGAAAATAGATCACACAAACGTGTAGAATGCACATGGGTGGTCACAACTTGGCATTTTTTCGCTGGCCACACTCACAGAACTTGACTCGAACCAACCCACCCGAACGCGTTTCCCTGGGCACCATCACACAAACTGACCTGACTCGACCCACCTGAATTCGTTTCCCTAGGCACCCTCACATGACGCGATCTGACCCACTTTGACCTGCCCAAATGATTTTCCTTGAGTGCCCTCACATGGCATGACATGACGTGGCCTGCTCGAACACGTTTCCTTAGGTGCCCTCACACGACCCGACGTGAACCACACAAAAGCATTTCCTTGGGTGCCCTCACACAACCCAACTCGAATCGACCCAACTTGCCTGAACATGTTTCCTTGGGTGCCCTCACATGACTTGACCCAACCCGACCCGCTTGAACGTGTTTCCTTGGGCGCCCTCGCACAGCACAACTCGACTCGACCCGACCCAACCTGACCTGCCTAAATGTGTTTCCTTGGGCACCCTCACATGACCCAACATGACCCAACCCACTCGAATGCCTTTCCTCATGTGCCCTCATAGGGCATGACCCACCCTGACCTTCCTGAACAAAGGCACGAGGGAGGAAACAGAAAATGGGTTGCACAAATGTGCACAAGGAAAATGGGTAGTCACAACTTAGAATTTTTGACATAGCCACCCTCACATGACCCAACCTGCCCAAACAAAGAAACCATAGAGAAAACGACACACTATTCATATGAATTCATGCAAAATACATGCGAGTGGTCACAACTTAACCTTTTTTACACTGTCGACCTTACATGAATCAATAGTCAATTCGTTGCCTAGTAGAGAAGCCACCCTAATTGAGCTCCACCTCTGGATGAAGTCCAGGAGTTAAGTCCACCTCCACAAAAATCCATGTGATATGTCTATCTCTCTGTAAGAGGCTTGCTTCCACTAGGAAATAAAATTCACCAATGGAATTTTCAATCATCATTAGTGATTCACAAGACCAGAATACGAGAAGTAAACCAGGGACTTTAACTTGAAGCCAATTTCTTTCATGGTAATTCCAAGTAAGGATCAAATCTCACATGTTTGTGATTTAAAGAGAGGAAACCACAACCATGAACCCAATATGGTCCCAAAATCTTCGCAACATTTCCATTATTAATAAAGTGGATGCATAACCATTGATTTTATAAAATTTTGAAAAGATCAGAGTACTTAAGAATAGGGTACCAATGTTCTTTAACCCGAAACACCATCTGAGAGCCATCCATTCACAGATAAAACCACTTACCCACCAAATCTCTTTGTTGTAATCATACCACCTGATCCACTTAGGGGTTAATTAGGTTCATGGTTGGGAATTAGGGTTTAATGGGTTAGAGTTTTAGGGTTTACGGGGTTAAATGGGTCAATGGTTTAGAGGTTTCCCTATCATATCCATATTTTTTTAATTTCATGATTAATTAGGCATTTTGAACGTCTCACTACTCGGTTAATGAGGATTAAGTAATGATGCAACTAAAGGATCATCTAAATATCCATTTATAATACTGGGTCCTTGAGTCTTATTTGAGTCTAGAAACCCAGCTCCTATATCATCAAGGCATGTGAGGATTCTTCCCATGTCAAATTTTAGCGCATACAGTAACAATTTGAAAAAAAATCAACATTTTCCCCACTCACAGGTAACTCTTGGCTTATAAAGATAATGGTGAAGTATAATATCAAGTCATAAGTGACCTAATGTTTTCTAACAATTTCAACAATTTTGGCATTGCAATAATCTGAGAACAATGATGACATTTAAGATGATGCAAATAAAGATGAATGAGCTTCACTTGGTTTCAAGAATAATTTATTCTCTACTAAACATGGCCAACCACGTGAAGGTGGAATCTCATATGGCCCCTCACATCCCCCTCAGGTCACTCTCATTTCCCCAATACCCAATCTATGAAATAGAATACGAACAAACCAAAAATTAATTAAGCTCGTAAACAAAATGTTTGTATGTTTGTATAAAAATATAATTTTAGTTTATGCTCTACACTAGTATGGCCATTATTTTTTGGTTTTACATAATAAACAACATGTAATAAACCCACATAATTAGTAAATTATTTAACTACAATAAATCATACATATTAAAATATAATTTTATAACATACCAACTCATACTTGAACACAACATTTGTATCATTCTTCTTCTATATCTTCTTGATCTTCATCCAACTAATCGACATATATACCAACATATAATTCATAAACATTATTGAAATGATCAACCATGTCATCATTATCATCAATTATGTCATTTTCAAGAATATCCTCATCAACATCATCATCAATAACTGTTGCATCATCTCCTACGCTTGGTTCATCTTCTCTATCTTCTTCATCTGTCAATGCATCTTCCCACTCATATGCCATTGCATCATATTCTTCTTGATCAATATCATATTCTTCCTCTATATTATACTCTATTGGCCTTCCTCTTGGATCAAATCTAATAGCAAATTACCATTTGTTCTCACCTGGACCCTCTTAGTAAAATACTTGTTCACATTGGCTTGGAAAAATATAGAGATCTTTTCCTACTTCAAATTGTGATTTTTTAACCATTAGAAATCCATTGTCATGTTGAATAAGATTTTTTTCATCATCACGTACATTCATTCACAGCCTATACCATTTGACATTGAAAAAAACTAATTTGAAGGAATTAAAGTCACACTCAACTATATCATCTAAAAACCCATAATATCTATTTCTAGATTCTTGAAGATCTCTATTACTCCTGGAGGAAACATTAGTGACCTAGAATACTATAGTTGTCCCCCTATTATAATTTTTCATGTTATCATCTAATGGTTTGATGCAAAATTTATGACCATTGCGCCACATAGCCTTGTGGTTTTCAACTGCAATATGCCAAACATGAAAAAGATTCATTCTCAATCAATAATTAATAATATAATTTACACAGCTTGAAAATTATCTGAAAAATCAAACCTGTTGTTACATTATAAATATAATATAAAATAAGTAATGAATAAAATAGGTGAATTAATTTCTTACCTTTCTATCTTTCAAGCCATATGCTAAATCAACTTCCCTATCTGTAACATTTCCATCTCCACTACTATAAGCTTCTCTAACCAATTCATATAGTAGTTGGAATGATAACCTACCATTGTTATGTTCTTTACTTATTTCAATCCATTCAATCATCCACTCGAGGTTGTTTTCAATGTATAAAAGTAGTGCCTCATAATCTTGAGCACCTAAATAAAAAAAAAAAAATTCACCAATATTAAATATAACTAATAACCATGGTAAATTATATTAATTAATAAATGATTAAAAATAATACTTAAATTAATATGATCATATACATGATGTAAAAAATTGAAACTTTATATGTATTATCTATAATAAATATTCTACCTCTCACTTTCTTCATTCTACCTTTTCCCAACAGGTGCTCCCCTTCAAATTTTTGGATGTGATGGAGTTCACATCCCAAATGAAATCAACAACATCCATAGTTGGCGTAGCTAATATAGGAATATAGTGACTAATATACACCATGGATTCATATACCACATATCCCTCCACCATAGAACCCTCAAGACTGGCTCTTTGTCTAACCAAATCCTTCAAGGATTTCAAGTGCCTCTCCACCATCCACATTGACCTTAAGTGTACTGGTCCAAACATTTCAATCTCCTCAATTTGGTTTACCAAGTAGTGTTCTTGTGCATTGAAAAATGTTAGAGGTATATACTTTTTCATTTCATACATTACCTGAGGAATTTCTCTCTTCCAATACTTCATTTCATCTTGATGGATTTCCTTCAATGAAAACCATCTGTAAATCATTACACAAGGTTATTTTAACGAAACATAATATATATTATATTACAAGTGAATTAACACATAATGTCATTAAGTACAACAAAAAATTGTAGCGTGAATTTGTGTATAAATCAAAACTACTTACCTCATGTATTTTCCAAGACCATATATAAATTTTTTGAGATTGTTGTCGAAGTCGTTTGAGAGAGATACAAGTGGAACATACTATAAAAATAAAAAATGAATTGTTATTGGTTTCCAAATTAATCAAAAAAATGAAAACAAAATAAAATAAAATAAAAAAGTATTTAAGAAATAATATACAAAAATGTATACCTAAAAAATTACCTTAACGAAGGTATGCCAATCATGTGTTTTCACCCCACTGAAGTCACCTTTCTTCGTTAAGATATTTTTATGTTTAAAGAAAAACATGTTGGAAATTTAATTCTACTAAGGACCTCTTTTACATCATTTCTTTGTTGCTCTGTTAATAATCATGGAATATTATTATAATTTCGACCTCCATTGTTATTTGATCGTTCGATCACACTTTTCATTGCATGATTCGATTTCTCAATGTCAATTCTATCTATATCGTGCGCACCATCTATGATTCGCCATAATTTTCTATCATATTATTCTTGACATGCATTGTATCAAAAAAATTGAGATATTATTAGGTCCTCAGTAGGGAAACCTCGTGAATTGATAAGGATAACATTTCATTCCATGTGGAAGTACAATATTAGTACCTTCACGACAATGACCTTGATATTAAAGAATAAAATAAATTAGAACAATAATTATCAAATACAATAAAATAAATTCAATAATTAAAACAAAAATTCAAAACATTACATAAACAATTATTAATTATGTTATATTCCAACTTCTAAAAAAATATTCCTCACGATGCACATGCTATGCTCCTGTTTGTTGAGCTCTGGTGCCCTCTAGGTCGCACTGCTACTGCAGTCATGCCTGGTCTGCCTTGGGCCTTCAGCCTTGCTCTCTTTCTTCTCCAGATGGCCCCTCCGGGCTCCTCCCCGGAGGTTGATGCTGCTCAGCTTGCTTTTTCAGATCTGGTCAAATCTCTTCTGCCCCAAAGGCTTTGGCCTGCCCTCTCCAAATTTTTCAAGAAGCTCGAGGGTCTTCAAGAAGTTGTTTTGCCCCCTTCTCTCCCTAGAATGGCCATTCTTTCATTAGTTGAAAAGGGTCTGATCGGACAGTTCACAGGGCTCTGGCCCTCTTTGAGAACGGTTCAATTTTGGGTCGAAAGAAACTGGGCCGACAAAATAAATGGTAAAATCTCCATTCGCTTTTGTGGGAAAGGGTATTTCACATTTCATTTCGAATTGAAGGAGGACAAGGATTTAATCTTCAGGAACAGACCATATTTTATGGATTCAAGAGGCTTATATCTCAACAAGTAGACCCCTGACTTCAATCCTGAACTCGATGTGCCCAGTGCGGTTCTGGTCTGGGTCCATCTTCCTCACCTTCCTCTCCACTGCTGGGGGGATGAGTTAGTCCGTGCTATTGGGAACGTGGTTGGAAAATTCATCGACTGCATTGAGCCAAAGGACAACATGCAAGCCTGCGCTAGGATCCGTGTTGAAGTCTATCTTGGTAAAGGTCTCCCGGATGCCATCAAGCTCAAGGTGGATGATTGGTCACACATTCAGTAACTCGACTACGAGCAGATTCCCTTTAAATGCAAGGTATGCCATGAATATGGTCATTTTACTAATCGTTGTTCTAAATTTATTGAGTCTGAGAATCTAGATCAAGAAGCTCAATGGGAGCCTGTCAAAAATAAGAAAACTGCCTCAAACCCTAAAGTAGGGCCATCCTTTGCACCTTCCCCTTCCAACCCCTCAGCCTCCACCTCCATTCCCACTTCCCAGGATCCCCCCATTCAGCCTTCCACTTCATCTGCTAAGCCCCCCCTGCTTTCCAATTTAGAATCCACCAACCCCTTCTCCTCCTTATCCCAACTCGAGGATGATACTCCTCTCATCATTCCTCTCACTGAAAACAATGGCCCTAGCTCCTCCCCTTCTGTACCTGATCCACCCTCCGCCCGTGCCACTAGAAACTCCTCAAAAGAACATGGGGCAAATCTCGATCCCCCAAAAAAAAAGGGCCTGGAAGAAGATCCATCAAACAACAAAGAGATAAAAATGCACAAAAAGACATAGCAATGGGCACTGAGAACCCTATTGAAACCTATATCTTTGGTCAAAATAGCAAAGAGATGGGAGCCAAAGATCAAGGAGGGAGAGCAACCCTCCGTAACATTGGCACCCAATGATGAAGATTCTCTCTTAGAATAGTAGGGGATTGGGGCACCCCTCTAAAATTGTTTCTCTCAAAGATCTAATTTTGCAAGAGAAACGAGACATTCTTCTTGTGCAAGAGACCAAACAAGGAAAACCTGAAATGAAAAACATTATTGATAAGTTTAAGCAATATGATGTTCAAATCACCGAATCTAGAGGGGCCTATGGGGGTATTTCCACCCTTTGGAACAACAGTGAATGGATTCTCAATAGCAACATTAATAATCAGAATTGGGTCAAAGTCAATTTAGAACACAAAACATATGGAAACAAACTAATCGTCTACAACGTCTATAGACCAAATCACAACAGGGATAAAGATTAGTGTTGGAGCTCCATAAAGGCCAGCATAGACGAAGAAGAAAATAGGAACATAATTATAGGAGGATATTTTAATCTCATTCTGGATGCCAATGAAAAAAGAGGAGGAACTTTCTCCCAAGATCCCACTAGAGGCTAACTAGAAGTCATTATGCAGGAGCACGAGTTAGTTGATATTGTTCCCAATAACTGCAAGTTTACATGGAGAAATCGCAGAATTGGAAAAGATAACATCATGGAGTGGTTAGACAGAATCCTGGTGGACATAACCCTTCTAGCATCCTTCTCCACAGCTTATGCCCTTGTCCTCCCCTTCTTTGCCTCTGATCACTACCCTGTCACACTCAATCTTCAAGAGCATCGGCCCTTAGAGCCTCTTCCCTTTAAGTACAGTCCCCTATGGAATAGCATTCTTTAAGCCAACAATATTGTTTGGGTTGTATGGAGCCAGCATCTAGAAGGATCTCTGGTTTTTATATGGGAAATTGAGCTGAAGAATGTCAAAATTTCCCTCAAGGAATGGGCGAAAGCTCATTGCAGAGAACCTGAGAAGACACAAATCGCAATAAAACAAAGGCTGGAAAGAATTCACAAACAAACAGAGGCAGCTGGACCCACCCCTGAGCTACGTGGGCTGGAAAATGAGTTTTATTATCAACTCTACAACGCTAATAGAGAAGAGGAGTGAAAATGGCGTATTAAATCTAGGTAGCTATGGCTTCATGACGAAGATAAAAACACTGCTTATTTCCACAAGCAGGCTACTGCCAGAAGAATTTGTAACAATATAAGCACCATCACAGATGTTGAGGGCACTCTTCACATAGACCAAGAATTAATCAAAATGGCTTCTTCTGCTCATTTTTACGCTCTTCTCACTGAGACCAAAAGTGAAGACGACTATTATGATCTTCTCTAGTGTCTCCCCACCACTGTAAATGCGAGACATCAATAATGTGCTCGGCGAGAGTTATTGAGGGAAGTTTGAGAGCATCTCTGAACAAACACGGTTTGCATCCTGATAATGCCCCAAGGCTGATTGTGACCATCGGCTTCTATAGGACACTGGCAGGAGACTATAAAAAAATACTTGATCACGCTGATACAGTGGACCCCGCGCAAATGCAAAGTTGGAGGCTATACCAATGATACTCATCTCACCCTCATTCCTAAAGAAAACCGACCCTCCTCCTTTCCGCATTTCGACCTATCCCCCTCCGCAATGCCTCTTATGTACTCTTGAAAAATCCTTGCACTTCACCTCAAACCCCATCTTCGATTCCCCATCTCCGAAAACCAAAGATTCTTGTCTACCTAAAAAAATTCTCGATTCCATCCTTCGTTACAAGAAGCCATACATTCCAAATTCTCTCCCACAATGAAAAATGATTTATTATAAAGCTTGACTTAGCCAATGCCTTAGGCCATGTCCAAAAGATTCCTTTCTCTTGCGCTCTTAAAAAATGGATTTGATTCTCCGTCATTGAGCTTGTGAAAGTTCGCATAATCGTCCTCGGATTTCCCTCTCATAAATGGTCGGACCGAAGCCCTTCCTTGTAGTGTATTCCTTGGCATGGTCTCGCAGAAGCCCTCGCCCTTGTCCCCCTATATTTTCATTTCTGAATGGTTGTTGTTTCGCAGGGGGTCTCTGATCACAAGCAGCACCGGGTTGGACTCATCATCGGCATCAAGTTTGGAAATGGAGTCAAAAATATAATCAATTTCAATTTGCTGAAGATACCCTTTTAATGGGGAGGAGCCTCCAACATTATAGCCTCATTTCAAGTCTCTTGCACAAATTTATGAGCTACTCCGGAGGCCTGATCAATCATCTCAAAAGCTACATCTATGGATGGAATTCTTTAGCTCAACTTTGTACAACATTGCCGCATTTTTGAGGTCCCATATAAATTAGATTGGGAATAATTCTCTTATTTGGGCATGCCCACACAGACATGGTTCCTTTGAAGGCAGAGGTGGGACATCATCATCGAGCAAATGAAAAGGAAAGTGTACTTTGGGGAGCCTCTTGGCTAAATGTGAGTCGGCCGTCTCATTCTTCTCAAATCGGGCCTCTCCTCCCTACCTTTATCAATTCTCCTCCTCTATGCTCCTACCTCCTTCCACCAAAATATGGAGATCATCCTTTGCCAATTCCTTTGGCAAGGTGAGAAACTGGAAAAAGAGAAATTCAATCTCAAGCCGGAAGCAAGTCATCCAAGATCAAAATCAAGGGAGGTCCTAAACACTCCATCACCCGAGCTTATGAATCTGGCTTTGGGAAAGAGCACTCCAGAGATTCACTGACAAGCATATGTGGAAATAGGTCCTCGCAATAAAATATTTGCACACTTCAGACAACATCCGCTTTGATCAAGACCCCAACAAGCCCTGCCCAAGAATCTCGGGAGGCTTGTAAATAATATATTTCTTCCCGTCACAATATTCTCGAAGTGCCTAAAGTAGGTAGCAATATAATCATAGGAGCAGATAGAATCATGGGATACTCCCATCAATAGCGTGTGAAACACATGACATTTTGGCCCACCTTAGCGGCATGGGGATACACTACCTAAGCCAAATATCCACCTCGGGATTCTCAATCCTTGGTTTGGGATTGTGGTGGTATCGATGTTCGTCATTTAGAAGCAAGTCCGGGGCTTTCAAACTTACCTCCATGGATTCTCCTTTAAAGCAATACAGCGAGGATGGCTTCCATCGGGACCTTAACCGATTCGATCTACACCATTAAAGCGTTTATCATGCTCTTTGCAATAAGGACTTCCCAATGCCCACTTGGTCTCCGTGGAAACTAGCTGAGATCTAAATCCCTCCCCAAGATCAAATTTTTCATCCTGACCTTTACCAAAGGGAAAATCTTAACCTTGAGAATCTAAAAAAGAGAGGCATTTTTGGGCCCTCCCACCGTCTCTAACCGCCGTGCTTGGCACAAGCATGAAACCATCCGCCATATTTTCATTGAATGTCCCTTTTCATATCGCATGTTGGAAAGGAGCTTTAATCCTGCATCTAACCCTCCCATGGAGTCCTCACAACACCATCATTGAAGCCTTGGGCTTTTGGAAGAAAAGATATCCTTTAGAAACGCACAAAAACCAATGTTGCTAAAAGAGTATGGGACACTCTCCCTTCATTGTTCTCCTGAATATCTCGGTTGGATCGAAACTTGAAAGTTTTCAAAGATAAAACAACAAATTTCAGTAAAGCCGGCAAAGAAAGAAAATCCTTAATCACAAGAAATATCCACAAAGAAGCATGCCTATCAAATAATACAATGAACTATGTGTGGAGGAGTGCACCCCTGCTGTAAGCTTCTTGGGTCGACAAAAACAACTTCATCCAACAAAGTAACACCCTCAACAAATAGTTGAACATCACCAATAGTTAAAAATCTGGATCGTGTGAGGAGGATTTCAAAATTTGTTAAAGAATGCAAAAGACTATATCTCGTTCTTTGATGGAGCATCCAAATCCAATCCGTGTGGTAGGAGTGTGGGGAATTATCTGCAGATGATGGTAAAATCATCTCCTCCTTCGGATTGGGGTCTAGGCTCACTTCTCCAATAATAGAGTCGAAGCCCTCGTCCTTTTTCAAGGCATTCTTCAACCAGCGTAAGCCCTCGACATCAACAACACCATGATATTTTTAGACTCGGCTATCATCATTAGCCTCATGGTCCATAAATCTAGACGGATGCCAATGTGCCCTCCAACAAACCATATAAATGCCGCCTTCTTACCGATAACATGAAGGGGGGTCAATTTTCACATTCTTCGATCTCTCTCTAATAAAGAAGCAGTAATTCACTAAGTGCTACCAGGCCCTGCCTCAAACCCGTAGGAATTCTCACCGCAATGAGATCGAGCATAATCTCCAGCCATGAAAAATATCCAATCACCTTCGTGATTTCCAGTTTTTGGCCTATTCCCCGACGGTCTTGGAATGATTCTATCAGCAAATATAAACTGGAGGTGTATTCACAAGCCTCCCGAAGTACAATTATTGTACCTTCATCCATTTATGTCCCGTTTACATGCTTCTTCTATCATGATCATTGTCCCTCTCTCGCATTTTCTTCCCCATCAAGGCAGCTTCACCCTCCTCTCCCCCGCACTCCATCCCTTCCTCTCGCTTACCCATGACTCCATCTCTTGTTTCCTTTCAAACCTCCCGTCTCTATTACGCATCTCGCATTGAATTTGGATTTTTCTATTAAGAATGGCCGTGGCGAAATATTGTATTGTTCTCGACCTCCAAGCTGCGGAGCCGGAGAAAATTTGTGCCCACGATAGAAGATCAAGTGGATGAAAAGCTGCACTTTTGCCAGTTTGCGTAAGAAAGACATGAATTTGATCCAATTTTCTTCCATCGAGGGTCACTTCCCTTCAGGAAAAGTTCAAAGATATTTCCAATAAGTGCGCCATGCCCAAGAATCCATTGAAATTTCGAAGAAAAAATACAACTCCAATTTTACCACAAACACAAGAAATCAAGGCGTATGTCCATCCCGAAGACTCCACCACTCGCCGAGACCGTTTAATAAATATTAACTATAACTTGCAAATTTATCTCCTTTTGCATTAGTTCTTTTTGTGTATACACACTCTCACAGTCCGGGTTATTTAAATGTTAGAAACAAAAGAGTGACAATACACTTGTCCGTCACTCCCTTCTTTCCTTCCTCTATTCCACCATGTAATCGACCGGAGTCACCCCCTTTCTTGAATATCAAATAGAAACCGAATTTGTTAAAAAATTAATAATAATATTATGTTATATTCCAACTTCCACAACCGAGTTGTCATTCTTCGTGGTTTTAACCTAGCTTTTTATCATTGAAAATAATTTTTTTATTATATATCGATACTTATGGCTCCTAGATAGGAAGCGTGCCTATAATCATCAAACACCATCTTTCCTATAAATCGGGAAAATTACAATACTTCATCTTAGGGCCACAAACTAGACATGAAAATCTACCCTTTGTTTGAAGACCCGCAATAGATGGATCAAATGACATACAATGAGATTATTTTAAAACATGTACATGTGACATATCTAATTTAAATAATTATATATTATATTAAATTGCAACGAAATATTACATATCACAAAATGTGTTAGTCCTCGAGCATCATGAATTTTCCATAGAAGCATTCCAGACATTGAAATCTCTTATGCTTGATTGGTTTAATGATGTCATACATAGTGGACGCCATGCCATAAATTTATTAGCTCATCGATAAGAGGTTCATACATTCGCACTTGGACCCGGTACTTACCTAATCGTTCAAAATTACTTACAGACATAATTACTACCATGATATGTAAATATAAGTAAGGAAATAAATAAAATATATTATACAAAAAATGAGACAAATGAAAAATGTTACATTCAAAATAAATTAATGTATCAACACTGAATAATCATAGTCAACATTATGTGCTCCGTCACATCCAAGGAGGAATGTTATTGTTGATAATGAAAATAGGCTACACCGAGCAAGTAGATCTAAGCTCTCCTAATGGATTAACACCATCAAATGCCAATTAAAGCCTCGCATTATGAGGTTCATTTCTAAAATCTACATAGTTTTACTCGATTTCCATAAATGCAGTAACCATCCTGAGACATTCGAGGAACACCCATTCCACTTCTATTCTTTAATGGTAATCCATAAAGTGTGTTATGCCTTACACCCTCGAACGTCTTTTTCAAAATGTGGAATTATGGGAATACAGAAGAACCTTGAGGCACCTTTAGTTTAATGGGGCCGATATCTACCGGTACCACATTTCTTACATTTTGTTTTCGACGCATGATCCCTAATATATAATATCATATTTAGGACATGCATCTATAGTGTTATATTCCATTCCAAAGGCTTTTCATAATAGCACTAGTCTCGATAAGAGTGAAGTAATTATTTGGCGGAGAAAAAAAATCTCCCATTATCAATATACAACATAAACAAAAACTAGCAATGTAATATTATTAATCATATATAATGATTGAATTATTATTTTACACATTTATTACAACTAAAAAAATTGGAAAATAGTCAACATTTACATATATGTGATTATATATACATATTTCTATACCTAGAGGATCTTTTCATACATTTGTCTTAAAAAAATTATTCATAACCTTTAAGTTCGTCGCACAGCCGTAGCAGAGAGAAGAGTTGAATTTTCATGTTCAAATAGTATTCATTTCATGTTTCAATCATAGGTACATCATAAGAACCATTTCTATCTCCACCATCATCATCCCACTCACCATACAAGTTCTGGAGAATCATGATGGTCCATCATTGTGACTTGTGTCATTATTGTCATCATGTACCACAATGGATTATTAACATCATCTTCATCATTCACTTCATATCCTTCACCTAGTACAACATCATTTCTATTACTACTTGTTTTGGGGAGGTGCACACCCTAGAGGTTTGTTGGGTCAACCTCCAGGGGCTGCATCGGGCATGTTATTCAAGAAGACCTACACAACCACACTTGTATGCTAAAAACTAGATAACATCGATAGTAGTCCCCACGCGTAATCCTACATTTGATGTAGATCCCGTGGGGTCCAAACCCCCGCAACCCTTCTTCCTCTTAACCTGAAAACCAAGAAGAAACGTGCAATGCAAATCTAGTTGTACAACATATATTTACCCCAAATGTCGAAGTGAGAACCATGTGAAACATTATATAAACAATAATAAATGCTTAAATAAGATAATATTTTCACATATACAAGTAGATGTTAACACGTGACTTCAGGAACAAGATGGTTCTTCATTATGAATAGCATGCATGCACTACAAAGTAGAGAGATCACCGACTCTTCCATGATCTTCGAACAAACCGCCGTCCTCCGCATCCGTCCCGCCCTTGCCTCGCCAAGATACTTTCAAGACTTGTACTTCAGATGGCATATGAACTGATGAACATCTCCGTAGAAAACAAGGTTTCCCTTGTAGGAACGCGGGAAAGTGCGGTGGAGGCACGGGAAATCGACTGAATTTGGGGATTCACCGTAGTATAATATCTATAAAATTTCTCTCTCCCTTAGGCCATACACATGAGGGGCTTTATACTCCCTCAAAGTAGTTTCAATCGCTAGAAACAAATAATACTGTTGGGGTGGTTGAACCACTGAATAACGATCAACCCAACAAAATAGGAATTTTTATATATTTTTTAATTATTTTAATGGCATGTAGGTAAATACATGTGGACTCACGTATACACGCAAAAGTCTAGGCATACCCGCGTATGGGATTTTTAACACTCGTTTTTTATGAATTTTATTCAAGTCCGTGGAATGCAGCTCTGCGTCATAGAGACAATCATGAATCACATAAGGGTAAAACATGCTGTAATAGATGCCCCCTAATATATGAGGTCGATGGGGTACATGATGGCCGTAATGTATTATGCACATAGAAAGAACTTGCAAGGACAAGAGAGGACTTCGCAGATTACAACAAAAAACCAATGAAAGAAAACAAGAGAGTCAACTCATGTGGCCGAGGTGGGCATACCCATGCTCGATCAAAAATACATCATATCGAAAGCAGAATAGATCCAAAATTTATACAAGTATAGTTGAAATTGAAAGTACATGTTAGTATGAATTTTTCTCGTCGGCGTACGAAAAAGAACCACTTTAGCTACGCATAACTAATAGCCCTAACAACAATAATGGCCGCAAAACATCTTCGGACTGCAATTGTTGTGCTGCAACAAAACAGACGATAAATGGAAAGACATTAAGCAAGAAAGTAAAGAGTTTGCTCCATGCATCCAACACAAGACAAGAACACGATTTTTGAATGAATTTTTATATTAGCATGGCACCCGGGAGGAAACAAGAAGGTGTATCCGTGATTTCAATGGGATGGGTTCTTCTTTGTAAACTCAAAGACTTCGCATCTAAGCTTTTCTCTCTTGTAGATGTAGAAAACCCAATGTAGAAGGTAGAGCTCAATGGAAGCAACAATGGCAGTAAATGAGATCGAGTGTATAGATCCAGAGTGATCTAGTATGCAACAAAAAGGTGAAGAATGATGGGGAAAACCCTCTCATTTATAACAAAATATTGGGTCCTTCTAGATCTTGGTGCATGATTAAAATAATGTTAATCACATCTAGATCCAATTCCCATGAAATATTTATTATTATTTGTTGGAGGGAAAGGGTGTTTGACTTGGGTCAAATCCCTTGATTAGTGAAAAATAAATAAATAAATGATTTATTTGTCTTTTTAAGGAAGTGGTTGGGATATAACCAAATAAACATGATTTATTTGATTAATGGTAGTTGATTTGGTCATATTTAACAAGGAATATTATTTAAATACCTTATTCCTAGAAAATAATAAGATAACTATGGGTTTATCTCATTAATTTCTTTGTTTTTGGGTTAAACATGATCGGGAATAATAATTAAATTATGGTTTAATTAATACTCTTTTGGGGCTTCAGTTCAACATACAGGAAAGCAGCTTTTACATGGGGTAACCGGTCTTACATGGTGTACTTGGGTCCATCTAATGATGAAAGGTTAGATGACCAAAAATGGTGTAACAAAGACAATGAATTATCTCGAGCATGGCCCTAAGTACAAGTCCGAATCACTGCTCCAAGTATCACATACAGCCGATCAATGATGTTGAAACCGGATGTCCGATCATATAAGTAACCGAATCTCCAAGTACCAAACCGTGCGGGTGGGAATAAATGGTACAAACACGCAACTCGGGAGCCAACATATAGGATGCCGCCGTACCGATTAATCGCAACATATATGAATGACATCACTAGAAGAAACTCAGGGAATTTGACCGTCAAAAGTGAACCGAGAAATGTCGATGCAACCCGAGGTCTTCACCGATCACTATGGCACACCCTACACAAAGGGGAACAATGAGCCGAATTTGACCATGTGAGAAATTGTTGGATTACCGATCAATAATGTATACCGTTAACCAACGCGAGACAACCCACCAATAATGAAAATGAGTGTCAAGGTGCCCTAGTACACAATCTAACAAGTGCGAATGAATGAGTTGAAGCCGAGCTCTGGAAGAATTCCACCGATCGTGGAGTGGTAATGATGAGTCCCCACCGTTGCCGCAGCGAAGAGTCCGCCACCGACATCGAGAAACCCTAAGGTATCGACAGTCACTTCAGACCTTATTCCCGCAGCAATGAGTCGTAACATAGGAAAAGATCCGCTCAAGGAAGGCATTAAGGCATCCACATCGGGCCCAAAGGCAAGTGCAACCCCGTGTGCCAAGATTTGAAGGAATCGACGAAGTAGAGTGACGGAACCAAACCAAAGTACGTTTTCGACATGCACAAGACAAGTAGCGCACTAAGAAACCCTTCCAACCAACCAATAATGAAAGTTTCATTACCGCAGGCGAGATATCCACCAATAGGGTCAAATGGAAATCAAGGTACCGCATGAATCCCAAGTGTGATAAATGCGTCGATGTCAAACATGGGGAAAACGACTTCCGCCAAAGACCATAATGATGATCAAATGCCGAGTACAAGGTCACCTATCAATGATGGAAATAGGGCTGTGGTGAGGCTCAGGCTTTCTCTCGAGTACGCGGTCGTAGTCGATAAGAGACAAACCCACCAAATAAGAACAATGGAGACCTTCTTAAACCAAAGACGCAGAAGACCAAAAAAACATCTCGACAGTCATAGAACAAGATACCGACAATACTAGGAAGGCCGACCGAATAATGATCCAGACACCGCAATGGCCGACTCGTTAGATTTCCCGGAACAAAGCACGACTCATTATGACCGTTGCGTAAAAAGTGACACCGTATAAGTCCGTGATGTAGGAGGCAAAACAAACTCTCCATACAGATTGAAGAGATAACCAACCGTGAGGACCGACCGTTGAAACAAGGCAAAGGCCGAACCTAGGTCAAAACTAAACCATCCCAAATGGGAGGAAATATATAAGTGTATTTTCGTGTTCAAGGGTGACAAAATAACACCGTACTACCATCAAATTATGAAGTTATATCTAGTTCTAATTTTGTTATATTTGATTTCTTTTTCTTTTTCTTATATAATAAGCCCGAAAAAAGAATCAAAAGAATGCTATGGTACAATGGATGTAACGAGTATCAAGAACAGAGATGAATTAGTTTCGGGATTGGAACGATCCTATGCTCAATGCAAGGTGGCGGAACCGGTAAGCGATACTCGCAGGAATGTTCCATCCATGGGGTAAAAAGGGTGTCAAGTTGCGATAGCTAAGTGCATGCAATGAAGTTAACTTGTGCTGATAGTCAAGGTCAAAATTTGGCTTAAACATTGAGTCCAAAATGGCCTACCAAGGCCAGATAAACAAGTAGCCAATATGCAATGCAATAATACAACTCAACAACACCATGGAGCTCAGGGTAATAGCCATAAAAAATGACAAGAAAGGAGGAAGAAGAAGAATAAAAGCTTCAACACATAAGTCATGTATGACTAAAGAGGACTCCCGAGCTCACATAAAATGCAACATGGGCAACAAATGCTAGCGAGGAACTAACTACGAAGCCCATGTAAAGGAAGGCTCTACTACCAAGTCATGATTAAATAATCGACGAGTGAAATGGGCGTAATACTCATGACCGATGGGATCGACCCTATGGCAAGTGATCGTAATGGAGGCTAGTATGAAAAATGCAAATAAAAAGTGGATTCATAACCTATATGCCGTTGAATATCATATACTTGCCATGACGGTTAGCAATATAGATAAAAAGCCAAGAAAAATCTCGTTAAATTGGCCAAATGTCCATGAAAATATACCAATCTTGCATTTCCAAGCATCCGAGTTATGCAGTCTAAGATAGATTGAAAATAAGCATAACAATGCAAAGAACAATTTTGGGCATAAATACACAAGTTACCTCATATTTGGTTCATTGTTATATCATGATTTGGGAAAAAGTACTGGAGAGAAAAAGCCTCTTTCGTCAAAAAATAGAGCAACTTGACCAAACTTTACCGAATTTGTTAGGTAAGCTTTTAATTCATCCTTGTTATTCATTTTGTCCGTTTATAAGTTAAAAATTAGAATTTTCACCGTAGAACCATTTGTTTAAAATCGACGGCTTGATGATACGCGGCGTATATCAACAAGTCACGTATATGCGCGATCGTGCACAAAGAAAGTTGCATGCGTTAACCCAAAATGAAAAAAAATACGTATCTAATGAAAAATATTGAATTTTTGCAAGATGACTATATCTTGAGAGAGCGTAGAGCAAAGGCTACTGACAATGAAGTCATGCGTGTGACCAAGTATCACTCAATATTCTCCGAATTGTGGATTGCTCAAGTTTTTCAAAATGCCAAAATATGAAGAGTAATAACTGTCGTTTGAATGCTTGTGAATTATTGGGAACCGGAAGAAGACCGTCTTACAATAGATCAAATGTCTACACGCATCTAGGGAAGATATCTATTTTATTACCGGAATCTCCCGAGAGGGGAGCCGAGACTTGCACGGTAAGCTCGGAGAGTGCTAACCGTGGAAGATTACGTCCATGTCTACTGCATAGAGGGTTCCAAGAAAAGTTAGAACTCAAATTGCTATCAAAGATTTAAGAGACTTGCACATGAAAATTTTTTTTACTCATTGGTAGGGTAGCAGATTCGGCTCACACCAAAACTATGACTCAAATGAGTATAGCAAAGGAATGCTTAACCTTATTTATATGATTGGTGCACAACAATAGATGAACGTGAAGCAACAATTGACTTCTATCCGAAAAGTAAAAGACAAAATATTTTGATATGGTACAATTTTGATGACATTCTTCTTTGAGAAGATCCATGGGCCGAGACCCAAAGATATCTTCATCAACAACCCGAGAGACCCAAGAATTGCCCGATGGCCGACTTGATGAAGAGATTGGGGACGTGAAGTTCCCTAACCACTTTGGATGATGAGTTCTTCCAATGGTGGGGAGAACAAATCATTGCCGTGGGAGGACTATCCCCATGCCATGATGGATTTTCGTGGCGATCCACACCTTGTCCTACCAGAGCGCATAGAAGCAAATTTTCAAATAAGTTTGCAATTTTTTGACTTATAGAATTTTTGGATTTTGTCAATACATGTGAAAAAATATGAAAACAAACATGTTTTCGATTGGATACAAAAATGACCTACAATTTTATAATGATCATGATGTATATTGGACCGCCCGACCCGAGGGTTGCTCATCATATACAAGCGTTGCGCAGGCGAGGCGTACACAAGAGATCCGGCATGTGACCCTCCAAAGTTGTACATAGGAACTTGGAGGGATTAACCCACCAAGTACCCATGGTCAGCAGCGGTGGAAGATCTGCCCGAAGCCATCCGCAGACGGTGGTGGTGAGCACCGTGACTGGGCACGGTTGTCTGCCGCAGGCTTCCACCGCACGTGTTCTATAGGAACACAACTTCCGGGGACCTCAGAGTAGATAGATATGACATACTAGATGATCGTATATTTTTTAGACTAAACATGATTGGGCATAAGCCCAATTTTTGTAAGATTTATGAATCCAAATTTTGTATAGTTTTTTGGAACATTTTGATGATATATATACAAACTTAATTACCTCGATGTATGTAACAAATGTATGAAAAAATGTATGATGTTTTTGATGATTAAATTTTATTGTATGGAATGATTAATATGCCAATTCACCAGTTTGATTAGCTAATGAGTCCGCCATCCAATTGTCACTCGAGGGAATATGAATGAAACTTAAAAATTGAAATTATCTTTGTAACAAACGTACCTTCAAGAATAACGAACTGAGTAAAATGGATCTCGAACTCGATAAGATGCTCAACCGCGACACCACCAAACCGGGAGTCCAAGAAAACTACCAACGAATCAACACCCGAAGATATTGCCTCCGAGAGTAGATAAATAATCAAGTAGCTTTTTATTCTCGCTATTATTGGAAGCAGACTAATGCACTCTCTATTGGTCAAATTTAATCGCATGGATGATGAAGCACCCAAGCCGCGGCCAAGTTCCGGTGTATCTATTAGCACCATCTACGAAACCAAAATGACTCATAACATTCGACACACCGCCAAAGCATCAAAAAACATCACCATCGCATCAAAGATAAAAAACCAGATATGTACAAAGTAAAACTATCATATACAAAAGAAAAAATGTTAGGCCGAAGCCTAGGCATAATACTTTTTCAAATAGAGCCCATTTCTGTCTCCGCAACCTGCTTTCCTTCAAAATCAACCAAGGTATATGCTCCTTTTAAGGAATTTTTAACGATGAAGGGGCCACCATACATAGACTTAAACTTTCCTGCTCTCCCTAGGGCATTTTTTCTTTGGTGGCATAGACCAAAACAAGGCTAATTCCTTCTAAAAAAAAACCCTAGGTTTGACCGCTTTATCGTACCGTACTCTAACTCGGTTTTATATGCGCTTCATTCATCGTGGTGGTATCTCGATCGTGCTCAATTAAGATGTCTCGTATTTTAAGAGACGTTCAAGACTAGAAGTGTCGCAGAAACAATGTACCCAACTTAAGAGAAGGAATTTACATTCAATGGGAAATACAGATTCCAACCCATAAACACCGAAACGAGTAAAGCGCTGGTGCTTTTACCGATTTATGCCTGGGGCAGGATATAGCATAATATGCCGCTGATCGAGTTTTTATTGATGATATCCTCAGAATTTTCTTCAAGGATTTATTCACAGGCTTCCACTTTCCCATTGGCTTGAGGATAATATGGAGATGGATCAGCCCTCGCCGGAAACCTAATTTTAGAGCCGACTCACCATCATGCTATTCGAAATGATCGTCATGATCGTTGACACCCTCGTAACAAAACGAGCAATAACTCCGGTTGAAAAGAAAAAGAGATGTAGTCTCACCAATATCTCAAAAGTAGGCATAGCCTCGACCCACTTCGTAAAGTAGTCTACTACTATAAAATATACGTGACCTTTAGTTGGAAGGTTGCCAAGTAGTATAATCATTACTCCACTTTGTAAAAGGGACCGATAAGTAATGACCTGAAAATCGGAATGATGAGCGTTTATTTTTCGAGTATAAACTTGGATACGTATGACACTTTTTGACCGACTCCATACAATATTTGAAAATCTGGGCGTCAAAAGTACCAAAGACGTTACAAGATCTTTTAAGCACGTAGCAAGCCCGGTAAATGACCACCACAAGCTCCACTCTGCAATCATTCAAATACGCCCCCGCCTTTCGAGAGTTGGGGTTACCAGCCTCAGATTGAATCGGGTCCCCGACGATATGGGGGGCACTTCACCACACGATCGAAGACGTACAAGTGACGCAACTACAATGCTCAGGTCTTTCGAAAAAGTAGAGGGAAACTTCAGCCTAGAGATACACGATTATATCTATATACCAAGGATCCCGTGGAGATAAGAAAAAATGTTCATCTAGGAAGGATTCATCATAGACTATCTCATCCCCACAAGGAAACTCGGAGATCAATTCTCACAAAACCAATGATTTCTTGGACTTGGTAGACATAAAATCAAGATCAAATTGTTAAAAAATCACAATCCATCTACGTATTTGACTCTTAACTGCTCATTTACCGAGAACAACCGAAATAGGATTGGTTGCTACCAAAACATAAGTTTTTCATAGAAGAATATAATGTCGAAGTCGCTGCATGCAAGATGAGCAGCTTCTAAAGCTAAATTTTCTATCGGAGTATACCTAGGAGTTCGGTCACCACCAATCCTCGACTAAGATAGTATAACATAAAGCCTCGCAAGAGCATCATCCTCTCAATCAACCATACCAATGGTAGACCTTTCTGCCGCCGCAAGATACAAAAGGAAATCCCCGTTTATAATCGTGGAAAAAATAAAGGAGCAGGTCAATGATTTTTTTTCAGTTAATTTAATGAGCATTGAGCGAAGTCATCCCAAAAAAATGGAACTCCCTTCTTCAATAATCTCATAAAAACCCGGTAACTTCAAGACACTTACAATAAATCTCCAAAGAAAATTAGCCTTTCCTTGTAGACTTTGAAGTTGATTAACAGAGGACGGGGGAGGCAACCGAAGTATTGCCTCAACCTTGAAGGACCTACCCTAATCCCTTCCCCAGACACAATGAATCCCCAGGTAATAACCGATCGGATGTAACCAACAACACACTTGTTCGGATCAACCTAATCTTATAGAAATGACATCGTTCAAATACTTGACGAAGGTGACAGATGATCCATCCTCTTTCGAGAACGATGTACTTGCAACTCATCCAAATATGCCTCGATAATATGTTTGATGTCATGGAAGGCATATGACATGGCCCGCTTAAACGTATTCCCGCATTTTTAATACCAAAAGGCATCTTCTTGTGAGAAAACGTACCCGTGGACAATAAAGGCAAATTTTGCGTCGATCTTTCGTGACGGATAGTGATCCGATTATATCCGAGAAACCGTCCATGAAGGGAGAAAATATCATTACCGGCACACTCATCAATAATCTCGATCTATAAATGGTGTGTGGCAATTATCTTCGAACATGCTTTATTAAGTCTCTCGAAATCAATGCAAACTCGAATTGTTCCTTGTTTCTTATCTACTGAACAAGATTTGAAATCTTACTTAGTCAAAGGAACAGATAAGAATCCAGCCTTAAGCAGCTTCTCCACCTCAGCCTTTGATAGTTTCAAATTAGATTAACCGAATGAAGTTTTTGCTCACTCCCATGAAGGCCAGAAGTTCGATCTCATGCCGGACAATAGATGGATCTATACTGTGCATTTCCTCATAAGACCAAGTTAATACATCCCCTAATCCTTTTCTTTAAAGAGATCGATGTAAATCTAAATCTCTTTGGAACATTAAACTCCGATGAAGACATTCTCAATAGCATTCTGGGATCCCCCGGAAATGTTCACCGGGATAGTAGAGGCTCCATTTTCATGTTCCCTTCCCGCATATACTGTTATTGGTGCTAAAGGGTTCAGATCGGCAAACAAGACTAGGAGACGAGGACTTGGAAACTTGTTTCAACTTTCGCTCAAATCGTGCAAAAAGTAAGACCGATGATGCAAATCATCCCAAGGTCTATTTATACCGCTATAGATTCCGTGATGGCCCTTCGGGATGGAGGAGTATTATCAAGGTAAGGCCCCGGGTAGAAGAAGAACTAAGTGTCCAAGCCATTGCCATCTCCATCCAACTCATCCGGGAGAAAGAGGATGGAATGGACTCTGGCAGAGTCAACAACAGATCGATAAGCAATCTCGCCTTTGTGACATTGGAACGCCATTCACTCACTCCTCTGACCTTCCCAGTAATGTGGCTAAGAGGGGGAAGGAAACCAAGGGTCCGAGCACATAATGAGTTCTCAAAGAACTTTCAAGAGGAGCCTCGAGGATGAAATTGAATTTTATATGAATCGTAGGAGGTGGAATATCAAAAGTACCCATCAATAGAATACATTCCAACCCCTAAATTCCTCAAAATGCATCTCTGGTATTATCCAACTTTGGGATAGTTGAGTCGTAGATGCATTTGGGTCTACAGAGGACAAGCCTCTAGTTGGTCCATCAGAATAATCTCATTTCATGAGGGAAACAAATAATCCGAATAATGAGGATGCAATAGCATCCATCTCATAACCGCTTTCGCCTAAATGGTTGTAGTCCAAGCTTGCATCAACTATATCAACCTCTATATTTGACAGCTTTTCCCCCAACACAGACATAGGCAAGCCGGGACAATACCATGTGGTCCGTGAGAATGACCGTCAAACGCAGTCGAAGAGGCAGAGACATGGAAATCACCGCGGAGATCCAATTCCCCTTCAAAGATGTGAGACATCACACATGGGAAGCACCATCGGGACGACCGTCTCAAAAAATATTGCATTTTCGATACATCGACGGATATGAAAAGCCATATGATGGGGGAGTCTCTTTTTAAAATTAGACATATCGAATGTAATCATAAGAGAGTTCTTTGAATACACACCTAATTGCGTTGAGTGAGTTAATCACAACAGAAGGACAAGACTCGAGCACCTCAAGAGCCGACATGGCACAAGGACCTTCGCGCCGCATCTTCCAATAGAGTGAAGTTTTGGGCAGCCTCTTAGCATTTGGATTAATCATCGTACACTTAGTAGATGCTTAGCATCCGAGGTATAGGCTCAACAATAGGCCTCGTAACATGAGAAGTTACTCCCGCAGCATCGGGAGTACTCCTTAGCTTTCAAGACTCATCTTCGCAACAATCATGGGATCTCGTAGCGACATCCACGTGAGCACTCACTGCGTGTTTGATAGAATTTCCCTCTCTCGGGTGCCTCCCGCAGGAAGGCCCGCACTTTGGATTCGCGCGAACAACTAGATGTTTCCCTTGGGGGAAAAGGGTTTTGTCGGCCAGCCTCGGAACCGAAAGAACCCCCGCCGAGCTAACAAGCGCTGCATCCCCGACTTTAGGGCAAAGGTGTGGAAGATGGTCTCCATCACACAACTCGCATGGAAAGTTCACTTTATTTTTATCCTTTTTGACCCCTCACCAACATGCTCGTTGGTTTTATTCACATTACCCTTCCCATTCTTGCCCTTTTTCTTATTATTCGTCCTTTCTTCTTCCCTTCGCATTGTTGATTTCCTTTGGGATCGAAGTTTGGATGGCATTTACCGACAAAGATTGGGAAGGCAGTGAATTCAAGAGGGCACAGCTCGACCGCCGCAAGGAGTAGATTGTATAGACAACCGTCGTAATTGAGTAAGCAAAAAAGAAGGCACCACTCATTGATCGACTGCACTCCAATAAGTCCATCACCATGAGGACCCTGGCTTAGTCTTGATACAACTATAATTTATTTAGACATTGGGAAAATATTTAAGGATGACCTTGTGACCGAGAATATATCAATCTGCTTTCGTTGGGCCCTAAAATAGCCCTCGTTCCCTCGTAAAATACCCCAGACAAGGATACATCTTTAGAAATATCTAACTACAGAGATTTCAAAAACCATTCCAAAAGGAATTCTCCCTGAATATGAGCTTTAATAAGCCTCTTCCTTCTCCGCCATTCCCGAATATGGTCGAAATGTGGGTTGCATTGT
Source organism: Pinus albicaulis (assembly GCA_034641835.2). NCBI lineage: Eukaryota > Viridiplantae > Streptophyta > Pinopsida > Pinales > Pinaceae > Pinus > Pinus albicaulis. The sequence goes on along the minus strand of JAXQQM020079194.1, from coordinate 66,908 downwards.
CCTGTTTAAAATTAGCTAGGATTTTACCCCAACATCATACCGTACAAGCAACCGGAAATGATCGTAACAAATGTACCAGATTCCAAAATAAACTACTCCCGCAACTAGCGATAGCACTTGCGCTCGTTTCCGCTAAGGTGCGTTTGAAACAATCTCAAACTCTAATCGAATCATCAATCGTGACTTAGATGAACACCATAAATGGAAAGTGGTGATGTGATTAGCCGATCCTCTCCATTCTTTCCTTCGCCTTGAAATGTCCGAAGGTAGCTTCGGGGTCGTGACCGGAGGCCACCTTGTGACTATCGGATCGGATAATTCGTCAATTTCGACAAATCTACAAGTTCAAAGTCGTCGAAAAGGTAAACGAGGAGGAGCTCGAGGATTCCATCCGCATGGGATGGATTTCAACATCGCAAAAAGAATACTCCTCGGGATTTGATAAGGCACCGTGCTTCCCGTAAGGAACTCGTAGAAAAAGGAGAAGAACCTCCTCCCCAACGCAGTTAACAAAGATCGACCCGCCCACCCTCCATATTGAATGAAGAGGAAAGCCCCCCGATAGGGGTTCCGTGCATTAGAAAGAGGAAAAGGTCCGATAAGCACCTCGACTCAAGGGAAAGAAGTATTCCCTTGGTGACCAAGCAGTAAACCGATTCCCTACCCCACTCGTTGTAAACATAGGGTTCCAACCCGTAAAAGTAGTCGAATTCCGACCTCCGGCATCAAAGGGCTGAAACTCCTGAATTTAGTAAACGGAAGCGACCCTAAAGAAGGATTCAAACTAGGAATATGCCTAGTTCCGAAGGGGAACCCTTGGAAATAAGTTGATAGATTCAGCTATGGAAGACATGGGTGTAGATGCAACTGCCAGGTCAGTAAAAGGAAATGAAGGAATCCCGCTTAGTGGGAATTCCAAACAAAGGGACCAAAATAGGAAGATTGTGCTTGGGTGAAACCAGAGCCAAACACAACCTGGTACTAGAAGCAATCAAAGATATAGCAATTGTGCCTCCGGCTTGGCTGCATGAGTCCGAATGCCTCAGCACCTGCTGCCCGAAGTTTCCGTTCCCGCCGGGCGACGAAAGGTGTGATTAATATGGGATCTTCTAGTCTTGCGTACTCGGTCCGATGTACCGAACAACGAATGGATAATCGTGAGGAATAGGAGATGGAAGGATCGCAGGGTTGAGATACTTCCTCTACTTGTACTTCTTCTTCCGTAACAAGACTCTCAAGGTGAGTGGAACGCTCCTCTCGGAACCAACACCGGAGCCAATTACAAAACCTTCAATCCTCGGTGAGGATCTCTCTCCACTACGTCGCATGCCAGGTGGTATTCACCTCAAGCAATTACTCCTACGCCTTCTTGAAGAAGGCTCGGACTCTCGAGATAACCCCCGGATTCTCCTCATCGACGAGGCGCTTGATTAGCCATTTAAAAAAATTTAATTAGACTCAAAAAGTATAAAGCTAGGCAAGTTAGAGCAAAAGAGCACACACTACAAAAAATCCCCCGAGATAATAATCAAGCAACACTTCTTCAAAATATTTCCGCTCCATGATTAGCACCGGATACCAAAATACAAGAAAGCGAAGAATAGGAGCTCGAAAGTAGTCTAGGATACAGCCCAGGCCTACCAGCGAAGGTAACAAATAGTTACGCTGAACACCTCCTAACAACAGCCTTTGTCGGCACAAGTACCCAAGCTTCATAAGGGCACCCCCGGTATACTACCGGAAGTGATACGACATCCGCCTGTGCCACAGTATTCTCAGCCACCTATGTGGAACCTAGGAATGGCACCAGGCACCAATCTATACGAAGCCGGGCGAAACGGTCTTGAGTTCGCATCTAGCAAATCGCAGAGGGGTATCTCTTCTCGGCCTTCACTTCCCCTCGCTGACTCTCCGGAGGAGAGCTTTCCCGGTCCACCTAACGGAGTTGGATTCTCATTTTCAATTAATAAAATTCCTATGTTTTTGTTTGAGCGGCCTTGGAGAGTTAACTCTCCCACTACCTAATCCAAGGCCCTACAACCTAGCTAGTTAGTGTATGACACTTAATAAAAAACTTGCTAGTTGTTTTTAAATTATAGCGCTCTTAATCGGTATTTGTTATATTAAGTAAAAGGATACGGAAAATGAAACTCGTGGTGTTTTGTGACGCGTAAAAGAAATTAATGAAAACCAAACTACATGTAATATGCATTTTCGATGAAAAGAAATTTCTACACGGTTCACGAGATTATATTTTTTCTTTCAAATATCAAACTCACACTCGCAAAATCTATGAAAATGACTATAAATGCTTAAGTGCACCTAATGGACACAACTAAGAGCATGCAAATTCTAAGATGCACTTCCTGAAAAGAGAAATTTCCCAACAATCCTTCAGTTTTTATCATTTCATTGTCCACAACTAGTTCCCAAAAGTAGAAACTCTCAATATGAAGACACCAAAATATGCTTGAAAACAAGAGAAAGAAACCAATGACAATTCTTTCCAAAATCAAGTCAAAAACCAAAGGCAAGAAATACCAACCAAGCTTCAAAAGATGTAAGCAACAAAACGAAAACAAATGAAAAACAAAAAGCAATGACAAAACAAAATGTTTTTTGAGCTTTTGAATTTTATAAAAAGGAAGAGCTCAAAGAGACTAATGAAAATTATCCAATTACCAAGCCAAACAACTCAATTTCAAGCAAAACTTCAAAAAATGCTCCAAAATCTTATAGTGCTACCTTAGCAGTGCAAGATTTATATGAGCAAAAGAAGACAAGAAACTCAGTAACTCACCGTAAGAATAGTACAACTCATAGGCATAAACAAAAACTTCAAAGAACCAAGAAAGACTCTTCTCAAAATTGCAACAAGACCTAGTCAAATGAACTCAAGAAAACTAACCAAAAAATGGGCAAAAATCGAAGCGCAAAGCAAGACACAAGGCTAGGAAAGAGTATATGAGCGGAAGCTCTCCGTCCGATGTGAAGCTTAACAACCAAGAACTCAGAAGAGATCTGTACTCAAACCAAATGCAAGCACTGAAACAAGATTTTCTAGGTAAGCCGGCTCTTCAAGCAAACAAGAGAGAGAAAATACCAATGACCGCTTTCAACACAATCTAGAGGATATAAAGACACTCGAGAAGAACAAAATTCTCCAAGGCACAGACAAGACCAAAAGTCAAGAAAATCAAAAATTTCAAAATTTGCCCAAGACACGCCACTATGTTTTGAACAAGCATGCATACATCTAATTTGCTCAAAGGAAAACTCGCGTATAGGCGACTTCCTTTGAAGAAAACTCCATGTATATGCGTCCGTGTATAGACAAACTAATGTATGAAAAGGTAATAATGAAAAAAAAAATATCAAACCCGGATACAAAGAACCAAGGATTTAGTCCGACCGAGAAAAAGTTAACTGACCGCTAATAATGATTCAAACTATTGAAACCTTTAAACAAATTTAAACCACTCAACAAGGGAATCAAAAAATGCGATCCGCAAGGAGTTCCGCCCGTTTCGGGAAACACCCCAGAGGTTTGTTGGGTCAAAACCTCCACACAGACTGTAGGCATGTTATTCAAGAAGGATCACACAACCAATTTGTGCCAAAACTAGATAACATCGATAGTAGAACTCACCCGTAATCTTACGTTGATGTAGATCCCGCGGGGTCCAAACCCCCCACCCTTCTTCCTCCTTAAGCCGAAAACCAAGAAGAAAAGTGCAATTTAAAATCTAGTTGTACATAACATATATATTTACCATAAATGGGAAACAAGTGGAGAACCATGTGAAACATTATATAAACAATAATAAATGCTTAAATAATAATATTTTCACATATACAAGTAGATGTTAACACGTGACTTCAGGAACAAGATGGTTCTTCTTCATTATGAATAGTATGTACGTAATAAAAGTGGAGAGAGCACCTCGAATCCTTCCACAATCTTCGAACGTACCGTCGTCCGCATCCGTCCCGCCCTTGCCTCGCTAAGATATTTTCAAGACTTGTGCACTCGATATGGCATATGAACTCGACAGAACATCTCCAGGAAACAAGGGTTTCCCGTAAAAATCGGGGAAAGTGCAGGAGGAGTACGGGAAATCGTACTCTGAATTGGGATTCCAACACAGCGTATAATATCTATAAAATTTATCTCTCCCTTAGGCCATACACATGAGGGGATTTTATACTCCTCAAAGTAGTTTCACCGCTAGAAAACAATAAGCTACTTAGCCGGGGTGGTCAAACCACGGAGTAACCATCAACCCAAACAAATAGGAATTTTTATATATATTTTTAATGATTTTAATGGCATACGTGGAAAAGTACATGTGGACTCACGTATATACATGGAAAATTCGGGGCATACCCGCATATGATTTTTAACATCGCTATGAATTTTGTTCAAGTTTGTGGGAATGGGTGCCCAAGGCCATGTAGACAATCATGAATCACATAAGGGTGAAAAAAATGACTCTATAACACTACTACTTGCCGCACAATATTCTCTTGTGGTGCAACATCATCTAATCTAATACTATTTAGCTATGGAAGTTGGTATAATCAAAATGAAGATAGATAATGAATATATATATATATATATATATATATATATATATATATATATATATATATATATATATATATATATATATATATATATATTACTAATTAATTACTTCGTTATATCTATAGTCATTTGATCCACCATCAATGTGCCCATATTTCGTTGTTGTTTCTATTAAAATCTAACATTACTTTTAAACAACATTTGTTGCAAGGGGCAATAAAACTTACCATCACCCCTTTTTCCCTCTTGAATTTTTTTCCACCTCTAATGTTTTCTTCATGCCATTGATGCAAATTATCCTATAAAGGAAAAAAATAATTATGTTTTTTTACTAGACAAAATACCATATCCTTTCGAATCATCACATATAGTAAATTTTGTCGCAATTATATAAAAATTCGTCAAAAAACATCTTTACAACATGCCCTATATATTTAAAATAAACCATCGCTATTAGACGCTAGTTGACAAAGTCAACTTTGACTTTGTCAAAGGGAAAGTGGATGGTTCAATAAACTGTTCTTTCATATCCGTTGGTATACTACTATTACAACATGAACATTGCTATAGTGATGTTGTCTTATATTATTTGTTTCTATAGTGACACCCTAGCTGGTGCGTCACAATAGCGACACTTTTTTGTAGTGTCACAAGAGCGACAAATATCACATCGACATTGAAAGTGAAAGATACGACTTAGCAGTAGATTAGAAAGCTGGGAGAAAATTTGGGGAAAATTTCCAACAATAAGTCAACACTCGTCGAATTAAAGTGTCAAGAAATCGACCATACGTACTAGTGACCCTCATATTCGTCATGTGAATCATTAATGATAATCAAAAATTCCATTTAGAAATGCACTTCTTTCCTAGAGTGAAGAAAGCTCTTACAAGAGGAGATAAACATATCACATCGTTTTTGAAAGAGGGTGAGATTTTTGTTGGTTTTCAATGTTGGTGGAGCTCATCAGGTAGTTTCTCTACTAGGCAATGAATTGAATATTGGGAAACTTTGTTTACCTTACCTGGTTGTCATAATGTTGGAAATTCTATTATCTAGAGTCTACGTTGATTGAAATCAACAACATGGAATATTAGAGTTTTTGTATCAAGGTTGTCCATGGACTTTCATGTACCTCCTACGTCTTAGGAGATTGGCTGTAAACTCTCTCTAGTAAGCTTAAAATCACACCATTTATGACATGTCATGAGCAAAATATTCGAAATGATATGATATCGAGGTTGTTTCTCTTATTAATTCTACTATTAAGTGCTTTACTTATTTTTTCTCCACATATTTAGTTGTCACATTTTAAATGTTTTTAACATCTTTAATTATTATCCGTAAGGTAAATTTTCTCCCCATTTGTGTAATTTGGAATCTACCCACACTCTATCTTTTATTCCAAACTTGGAATGAACTCCACTATTCATGACTCATTGATTATTAGCCCTGACCCTACTCACATTTAATTTGGAACTTTTTTCTCGAGACCTTTTTCCGTCTACACTTAGTGCTTATAAGACATCGAGGTTCTTCACCTTCACCCCGATATATATATCTAAAGACCATGTTGATTCATTCATCCTCCTCTCCTAAGATCTCTATCGGTCCCAATTATTGTCATAATGTGACCATTAGAAGGAACGATGTTTGAAACCTTAAAATAATCTCGATTGTCATCGACATTGGATCTTCACAATATTTATACAACATTCAATCCTCGGGTCCATCATCTTTTGGTATGACCATATGTTTCTTCGATTTCTCAATTATTTGGGCCTAGAGATAATATTTTTCCACTATGAGGGATTACTTCATGATAATCATGTCCTTAAACATCATGGGCTTGGGGTATGATAAAAAAAATCCTCGTACTCTATAATTTGATTGGATTTAGACCACCCCCTCTATTATCCTTTTACAAGAGATGATGATGATTGGAGACAAAATTTGGCCCATTCTCCTCCACATTTTTCCCGAGTGGTGGTAAGTGTACCGTGAATCTCTTGGGTTTATCCGGTGGTCTTTCATTTTTTTTTGGATACTAAGGTCATGAATTTTATTTTCTATAAATCCTTTGAAAGTATCCTTCTACCAAGTTTCTTCTGGGGCTCTTGAAGGAAATATTTAATATTCTTAATACATATGTGCCATATTAGTTCGCATAAATTGGAATCTCTCGGGCGTGTTAAACATGGGGTCCTTTGAACAGGATTTGAACCTCACCATTGAAGATAATGAGGGTTGGGTTGATCATTGAAGAGTAGACCCATTGCTTGGGTAATTCAACAATCATTTTGTTAGGAACCACTTGGTGGATATTTTTTTTTCTCCCTTTATCTCCGACATGGAGAAATTTTGGGTTGTGTCCATAGGCATCGCTAAGAGACTTGATTTTTTTCACAAGCCTTTTTAAAAAAAAATTCAGTGCTTAGGGTCTCAAAATATTGGGTTATTCCATCCCAAATTTTGGACCATTACCTTATCATACTCAGTGCTAGGCATATGGGGATTGGTTCTCCCGTTAGAATTTAATCACCACTACTTAAAATTTCTTGAATTTCATTCCTTAGTGCATACTTTTAGGCACTAGGGTTGACCCCTTGATCACATATTTGGAATTTATTGGATACGTTGAGGGATCTTAAAAAGTCTATCACTAACTAGATCTTGAATAAAAGAGGAAGCATATTGATGAAATTTTTAAGTTATTGATAAAAACATTGTAACATTTGTAAATTTTAGAGATTTAATATATTTTTTTCCAGGGAAAATACATCCCTCACCTTCAAGCCAGAGGTCTATGGGTGAAATATGAGATTTTTGACCTAGAGGAAAGGAATGGGGAGATACATGGGCTAGAAAGAACTTTATTTTATCAATCAAGAGTTAGATTAGAGGGTCGTGATGTGGTACCAATGTAGATAAGAACTGGCATAGGGGTCTCTTCAAAGTAGGACATTTTTTCCATTCTCAACTTCCAACACATATGGTTAATTAATGATACGGAAAGCCTTTGCGATACCTTTCTATAAAATAAACACATTCAAAGAGGTTTTTAGGGAAGAAAATATAGTGTAGGGTGGATAGAGGGATTATATATTTTTTGGTCATGACATATTCCATACAGCTTAGTCCCTGAATGAGAATCATACAATTTTTGTCACAATGCTAGTGAAACTTTTGGAGAAGTTTTATCCCCCGTCCACCGTAGGATTTTTGAATAGCACTAGATTTCCAAGAAGTGTTGGAAGACAAACGATTTGAAGGAGTTCACAGATAGTGATATTCCCAAGATCACAAGAACATGCCTGGGTACCCTGAAGCATGGAAGAAGAATGAAAGAAGGTAGAGGGATTATGTTAGAAAGGAGTTCGATATCTTATTGTCTCGAAACTCCATGGAAAGGAAACTCCATAGATATTTGGAAGGCTTCCAAATATATTTGTTTCAAAACAACACCAACCGTACATTCAAATCTAGCTTTGAAAGACATGTTCTCAAAAAAATCAAGATGGAGAAATGTGACACAATACCAAAATAATTCTGGATGAAGTTCACGCAATCTTGAGATGATCTTGGAAGTTTGGGTGTGATTCGTTGTCGAGGATGATCTAGTGAACTTGACACTTCCGTACCTTCCCAAAGTTTTCATAGCTACCATGATTTGGTGAATGGGAGGGAGAATATACTAGATCGGGTGCAATCCGTGATCCGACTTGGTACAAGAATAGATTCAATAGAATACTAGAGATGGATCCTAATCAAATACCTACAGAGAGGAGAACTATGCCTTGGCCGGAAATGCGAACAAAGAAAGGTAACGCTGTCCCATTATAAATCATACATGTGGTCGTGGAAGGTAAGAAGAAGGACTTGTTGAATATTAAATGTTTTCATTGTCATGAGCTTGGTATTTGGTGAGCTCCGGTATTGCACCAAGATTGCCGCAACTCCGGCGTCACCCTACATTACTTTATCAACCTGGTTTCAGACAACTTGAGGTGATAGTGCTATATACATAGCGTATTCATTTTGTTCATGTCATCCTCTTCTACCTCTACGAAAGGGTGCTACTTAGTTCTCATGAAGTCCGCTTTCACACTTCAATGAACACAGCAACTGCGTAAAATGGAAATGACATAAAATGAAACTAACTCAATTTGTAGAAAGGAAATGGCATAAACGAAACACTTAAATTGGCAAAGGAAACTAATTTAGAACACACTTAACTTGTCCAATCGGCTAAACACACCCTACTCTATCTATCATGCTCCTATATGTTTATTCATGGCCTAATCAATTTTAAATAAGTGTGCTTGCGCTTGAGGAAAAAGGGCTAAAGAGGCTAATGGAGGGATTAAGCATGAAACAAGGCTTAGAAGTGGAAAGAGCGGTGTTAAACCTTATAAAACCTTATTATAGTTTAGAAATGGCTTTGGAGCGGAATTTTTGCAATTACGATGGTAGAGAAGCGGGAGTACAATTCGTGAGTGGGAGAAAAGTGTGATTTGTGAAAAATAAAATATGTGAAGTCCGAAGTGCTAGTAGAGTAAACATTGTGATTATATGTATAATGTTATGGCAATATGTGATATCACAATATCGCAATCGCCTATTGGAAGTGGTAAGTGTTAACAAACCAATTAAATGGTGTGAAGTCCGAAATGATGGGTAACGTCACAAAGGGGACCGATGGCTGAATGCGATATCAATATCACAATCGGTGGGCGAAAGGAGTAAGCGTTAAAAGAAAAGGGGTAAATGTTGCAAAGTATGATTACGATGTATAGGTAGCAGGAGAACCGAGAAGAAATGGAGGAGGTCAAAATTCTGATGTTTTGTCATGTTAAAATGGTCAGATAGCTTCAACGGAAAGCGAAGGAATAGAAGAGACTTAAGGGTTCTTTTGAAGTGTTTTTGGGAATAAGAGTGTGAAACTTCAAATAAGTGAAAATAGAAGGGGATGGAAATATTACGCCGCAGATGAAAATGAAGCTGAAGAAGAGGGTGAAATTTATGGAACTTGTTTAATTACTTCCCAGCAAACAAACATGTGGATTCATGGATGGGAAAATAGAAAAGAATGTGATAAAACCGTTGAATAGAAATCAATTTTTTTTTTAGTCTCCGTAAAAAGCCTACCCCCCATCGAGCTCTATTGACAAGAGATTAGAAGGAAAGTCTAGATCCACAACTTTTAGATTTTGATCCTCCATTCTATTAAGCAAATGAAAATCTATAGCAGAAATTCGAAACAACAACTTGAAACTATTAGAAGTAATATTAACTAAATGAAAGAAATAAAAAATAACTAATGAATAGAAACAAACTAGATAAATGATAGAAAAGAAAGAATGGTAACAAGAAGAGAAGTCGAGGTGCACATGGATTGGGTTCAATCCATGAGCCCAAATCTTGAACAGATCGACGAAATTATCCAATTTTATTGCATTAATAAATGAAACTATTGCAAATCCTGAAGGTATTAAACAACAAAAGCATAATATAATGAGTTTGGATGACATGGGATGGAATGGAATGAAAATGGAATGGAATGGACCGTATCAGAATGAACTAGAATCGAATAGCCGGACCGGAATGGAATAGAAAACAACCCCAGTTAGCTTTTGATTAGCTTTATTTATCAGCTAAGGGTAGCTACCAACAGCTCCCTAAAAAATAGGTAACGAATCCACTTGACTCCAAGTGAAATATGGCCGGAGTGCACTGGTCTGAGTCGCTTGGCTGCCTCTAGAATTCTAATTGCCGTAGGAGACTTCATGAGGATCCCTCTTGGGCTTCTTGAGTTAAGAGGGTGGAAAAATCCCCTTGAATCTCCACAATATTTCCCCCCACCCTAATTTCCCTTGCTATTGTGCTCATTTATTCTCCAATCTTTGACTTTCCATTGATAGCAAATGTCCCTAAATCATTCTCCACCATAATCTTCCATAATATTCTCACAATGTTCGCAAAAATAACCAATATTAGCAAATATGAAATTACCTTTAAACATTGCTAAGAAAATATTGAAGCATAAGAAAACATTATTAAGTATAATATAGGATTTACTTATGTGTGTGTGTGTGTGTGTGCATAAGGAAGGTAGATGGGCTATGAAAGTCAGATAACCTTTGTTTTATGTCTAATTTAGAGGCCCATCACTACCCCCCACCGAATTTTTTCTCATCCTCTGAAAGCAAACGTATTCATTCTCCCCGCCTTATGAGTTTTCCATATGTTGCCTTATTTTATTTTCTCTCTCGTTTATCGTCTAAGTGTGCCGCTTCTCCCCGCTAATTCTTTGTTATTCTCTTCATTTATTCTTGTAGTGCCTACATGGATGTCCTCGGATGCCTTAAGAAAATATGTTTTATTAATAGTGGTGGATCCACCTTTCATTTGACTTTTTTCTTTTTTGTTCTCTTTTCTTTATTTTATTTTTATTTTTTTTTATTTTTTATATTGCATGCAAAGTAAACCACAGCTTTTTTTTTCTATGACCCACTTCACCCTAGTTATCCCTAGCACCCCTTGTCTTCTATTATAATGAACTTCTTACCTACTTCAACAAGTCCTTTTTACATTTTTCATCTTTTCTTTGGGGAAAAGGTGAGCTAGTTGCTAGATAAGGTTGAGGTTTCTCGCCATCGATTTTGGCTATAAAAAAACTGGCCATACACACTTTTTAATGTTTTATTAAGCTAAAATATTCTATTTTGTTGGCATGATTGGAATACCCCAGCCTTACCATCGATTTTGTTTTCCTTGCGGTGATATTGAAGTCGCCGATATGGTTATTGAAGTTGTCTTCCCAGGTTCTCAAGTTGCATGTGATAACATAATTGAGGTCCTTTGGAGCTTCTCAGTAGAGGAGGAGGAAGTCCAAGTTTGACTACCTTTAATGAGGGTGTTGACCAAATTTATTTTTTCCAACTTTTGTTTTCCAAATTTTTGCAAAGATTGGAGAGTAAATCAGCATTCCGCTGAGAGATACATGGAGAAATCTTTAATTTTTTTTTATATAAGTCCTACTAGTCGCCTTGAGGTTTTCCAACACATATCTACCTAGCACCCAAGGAGGTTTTCACCAGGGATTTTTTATTTTTCTCTTTTTTCCCAACCCAATGACGGCCTCATGGAGGTTTTCAATCACACCAATCTTAGACACCCCAAAAGAGTTTTTGACCTAAGATTTACTCTTCCTCTTTTTTCTTTTTTTTTTTTTCTTTTTAACTTTCCTACTCTACTTGAAAAACAAAAAAAAAAATTTCAAGTATAGAATACTTATAATGGAGCCATGTACACATCAAGATGACAAATAAAATCATGTGAACACTTGGAATACATGCTTTGACATGTACTCGAATATGAGAGATGAATTTCTTTGACTAGATTTATTAAGTACTATCTGAGAAGAGTGTGTTGCTACAACTTAATGACCGTTTGGAACCATATGTCAATATAGTTGTGATGCCCCCGGTTCACTTGCTAAGTTGGATCACCTTGGATGTCCTTCTATTATGGTGTTACCAAATCTTCCTTTTACAATTTTCGAACACATGGAGTGAAAATGTCAGGTAAATGATGAGGGAACTTTCTCAACATCTTGTCTAATTCTAATTTCTACTGAAGAAGTGCATCCCTCGATCTTTTGATCTCCTCATTTGGACCTTCCTCTTCTTGATGTTGTCTCCTTCGATGAAATTAAGAAAATCTCTTCTTTTCAATACCTTTCTGAATCCAATATGTAGACCATTTAGATCAAGAGGATATGTTTGGTAGTGTTTACCCTTGATTGTAAGTGAGGTGGAGATATTTCCACACAAGGGTTTGGAAATGGTGGTACGTAGCTGAGTGGGGGTGGATATATGAGATGGATGTGGTTGAGGTTGTGGTCATGGAGGTGGAGTGGTAGGGATAGCATGAGTTTCCGGTATGGAGGATATTTAGGGAAATATTGATGATGTTGAGGATTTTACCAATAAGGACCTTGCCAACCATATTGAAAAGATTGGTTTTGGGGTTGATATGGCCAAGTTTGCCAAGGAGGGAGTGTGTCCCAATTATTTTGAGATAGATGTGAATAAGCTTGGCACTAGAAGTGGGTCCTCGATCATATCACCGACTTCAGGGATGATGGTCTCCTTGAGCTACATAACATATCTTTGGTGATTTCCTTGCCCATTTTCTTCCCGGTAAACTTCTTTTAAACACTGGGAATGATGAAAAAAATTTAGTAGCATATGATTCTACATGGATAACAAAAATATTAGCATCTTCATTTTTCTCATTTTGAATTCTCAACAGTTTCACTTGTTCACTTAGATCACAAGAATTTATGTCTTAAAGTTGTTGCCAGCCCCAAGTTCATCTTGCCTTACCAATGTTGATGCTAACTTGCTTACTTCCCTTTCCCCTTCCTTCTGATATGCACTTGCATGTTTCACAAATTTCTTCAAATGACAATTGATATACATATCCTTTGATTTCATGAGATTAAGGAGATCAATCCACTCATCCCTCATTGTTCTAAGTAAGAGAGTTTTTTAGTGTGTCAAATCTCTAAAATGATGCAATTTTTCCCTCTTTAACATTATACATAAACCTCTATTAGATCCGTTCTCATATTCTTCTTGGTTCATTCTAAAATTTCCTCTCTAAGATCAATATCTTTGTATTTTTCTAGAAATATATTTTGCATATCATTCCATGATCTTATTGAATTAGTACCTAGACTCATGAACCATTTAAGATTAGTCCTTCAATGTTGCAAGAAAACTTCGCTTTTTAGTGTGTGATAAGTATCCATAAGACCTACAAAGTATCTCAAATTCAAATAGAAATTTTTCTCGAGATCCTCTTCTCATACCATGGAATTTGGGAAGGAAATATGAGGATGTCTTTCATATGTTCATCAAGTCCATATCTCTTTGATGGGAAACCCAATAATATCTTCTTCATTGTCATCATATCCAAAAACTCTCTTCTACCTTCAAAATGTATGGTGATGTGGTTCTTACCGCACCATGTGGTTAAGTGGGGTCATAGATGGAGAAAGCTTTTTTTTTTTTTTTTTTTTTTAATTCGAGTATCCCTACTCCTATGAGGCATGAAAATCAACATTTTTGTATTTTTTTTAATATTTTTGAAATGGCATGAAAATAAAGGAACGGGAAAAGAATGGTAAAATAAAATCAAAGCATCTACTAGAGGCCTCCCCAGAAACAATGCCAAAAAGTGGTGAGCCCTGTATTTCTCACCAAGAGTGCTACAACTCCTGTATTGCCTGATGCGCCATTTATCAACCCAAGGTTCATAAAAACTTGGAGGTGACAAAGGTTATATATATAGCAGATGAATATGTTCATTATCCTCTTCTCGCCTATGAAAGGGTGCTACTTCTAGGGTTCTCAATGAAGTCTCTGTCACACTTAAATGAAATGAAAATAAATTGTAGAAAGGAAATGAAAGAAATGAAACTAATTCAATTTGCGTAAAGGAAATGGTTAAATGTACACACTTAAATTTCCCGTAAAGGAAACTAATCTCGTACCACACTTAACTTCAATAATCAGCTAAATACACAATACTCTATCTATCATGCTCCTAGTCTACAGTTAATCATGACCTAATTCTAATTTGAAGAAGTGTGCTTGCATTTTGGAGTGAAAAAGTGATAAAGATGCCAATGTAGGGATTAATGCATGAGACAAGGCTTAGAAGTGGAAAGAGTAGGGTTAAACCTTATAAAACCTCATTATAGCCCATAACATGCTTCGAGAAGAATGTTTTTAAAATTGCGATGGCGGAGAAGTGAGGCATGTTTTAGAGCGGAGCGATGCAAGCATTTCTAGAAAAGGTGAAATCTACGAAGAGCAAAGTGCGACGGTAAACATTACGATTTTTACGTGTAAATGTCAAAGTGTGACATGATATCACAATATCATAATCGGCTATTGGAAGTGGTGGGCAGCACTGTAAAACCAATTAAACAATAAGGTGAAAATGCAATGGTAGGAAGATGGGACCGTTGGTAAGACGATCACAATATCACAATCGGCAAATACAGCGAAAAGTCTTAAAATAAAAGGATAAATTTTGCGAAGTGCGATTGCGATATATGGTAGCTGAGAACCGATAAGAAAAGGGTGTAGGTCAAACACGATTGGTTGCTGCTGCATTAAAATGGTTGTGATAGCCGCAGAACGTGAAAGAAGGAATAGAATGTAGACTTAGTTGTTTTAAAAGTGTTTTTGGGAATAAAAAGGGTGGCGACAGTCGCAAATAATGAAAATATAAGGGGATAGAAGTATACCGTAGAGATGGAAATGAAGTGGGAAGGTGAGGGTGAACTTCTCCTAACTTTAATACTACATCCCCGCAAAAAACCTCGTAAATTCATGTATGGGAAATTGAAAAGAATGTGTGATAAAAACAAGAAATTAAAAATCAATTTTTTTCATAGAAACCTACATTGACACGTATGAGAAGGGAAGTCTAGATTCATAGCTTTTAGAGTTTTATCCTCCATTCTATTAAGCAAATGAAACCTACAACATCAATTCGAACAACAACTTTGAAACAGTAAAAGCAAGATTATTCAAATAACAGAAAAATAACTAATGGACGTAAAAAACTTGCTAAATGTATTTACAAAAAGGAAAGAATGAGCCATGTGACAGAAGAAGCTCGTGCACATGGATTGGCCCTAATCCATGAGCCTAACCTTCTCGAACTAGATCAACTAAAATTCACTTGGGAATACTCATTGCATTAAAATCAAATATTATTACATCTCGAAGGTCTTAAATGAAAATCCATGAATGGAAAGTGGATGGCATCGGATGGAATGGAATGAAAATGGAATAGAATGGATCAAATAGTGAATGGACTGTAATCAAATTAGAGCTCAATGAATGGACTAGAATCGACCATAATTAGCCCTTGATTAATATGGTTTATTTATCCCACACAGCTACCAATATTCCCCTAAAAAGTAGGTAATATATCCACTCTTTGACCTGCCAGTTACGTGAGTGCACTTGGTCTTGAGTCACTTGGATGCCTCCGGGAATTTGAATTGTCGAGGGGATCTCATGAGGATCCTCTTTGGTCGCCTTGAGAGTTAAGGAGGGTGGACCTCTTCGAATCTCTCCTAATATTTCTCCGAAATTTCCCGATATTGTGCTCATTTATTCTCCAATTTTGAATTTCAAGTGGCAGTGGAGAAAACTTAAATCATCTCCTTCTCCAAATGTTCATAATCCGCCAAATATTCTCACAATATTCTGCCAAAAAATAACCACTTAGGCACACAAATATGCAATTACCTTTAAACCTTCCTAAATAAATATTGGAAGCATAAGAAAACATTATTGGTGTATAATAGGAGAGATCTAATTTATATATATATATATATATATATATATATATATGTGTGTGTGTGTGTGTGTGTGTGTGTGTGTGTGTGCATAAGGAAGTTAGATGGGTTTAAGAAAGGTTAGATGGGCCTTATTTTTATGTCTAATTTAGGCCCATCAATATTATGCCACAAAGTGTCCACACAAGTTAGCTTACCAACAAGAAGTCCTCAGAGTGAGCGTGTGTGAAGCACCCGCTTCACAATTCAATTTGGATTTCACTCTCTATCAGACAAAATATGTCACTAATGATGTAATCTGTACTGGTGCTACGGATATTAGAGCTTCATTATATGACTCGGAAAACAAAGACTATTTAGCAAATCGAGAAGAAGGATCTCCATATTCATGAGATGGTAGATGATGAGAGGTATAGTGCAATCAACATAGCTATTGTTACCTTCTCGTATGGATTTTGGTACTCATCTCACATTAAAAGATGTCATATATGTTCCTATTTTAAAGAAGATTTTATTTGAGTTCTTATTTTAGAATATTGTGGCTACAATGTGATATTTAGCAAAGAAAAATCGTTCCTTTATCACAAAGCCACGAGACAAGTGAAGAATATTGGGTTTCGTAACAACTCCTACAAATTGGATGTAGAATATTATTTTTCCTTGAGCACAAAAGCAAAGAAGTCAAAGGAAGCTGATACCTGAGTTATGGCAGTATTTATTAGTCATCTACACCATGTATACCCTTGAAGATCATGCAACCTATTTCTACAAGACTTCCCAAGGGTGTACTTTAGAAACAAGATACATCAAAAGGGTGTGAACCAATCCACATTTAATGATAAGGAAATTAGAGCGAAGGGATATCCTTGAAATATTTCACTCATATGTGGGAATAAATCCTCAAATTTAAAAATACATGTATTATGTGATTTTTGTGATGATTTTTTCATGCAAGTGTTGGATATTCTTCATGTGAAAATATTATATGTTCTCAAATTTCAGAGTTCAAAGCACTCATCGAGAAAGATACATGGAAGGAAGTAGCGGGGTTCTCATGAGTATAATGGTGGAGAATATGTCTCGAATTAATTCAATAACTTCTTTGCTTCGGTAAGGAATTCGACTCTTATGAATTTATAGTACCTCATAACCCACAATAGCATGGGGTTTTATAAAGGAAGAACATAACTATTGTGGGGAGCATCACGAGCGATTTTTCCATGATTGTGGCCTACCGTTGCACTTATGCGATGTAGCATGGGCAACACAACAATATTTTTTAAGTAAAGTACTGTAACCACTGATTCTTGGGATGAGTACACCATAGAATATTTTTCAGATAAGAAATCTAGGGTATTTAATTTTTTTGTTTCTATCATTTATTTCCATGTATTAAACAAGATTCATGTTAGAGCTAATAGTTGAGTTGCGAATATTTGTGTGTGAAATTAACAGACCTCACAACTATTGGGTGTACATTCTAGCACATAAGATGACATTTATTTTAAGACATGTGAAATTAAATGAAGAGAAGGCCATGTGAATTTTGAGAGGAAACAAGCCAGACAGTGCTGGGTAGAGATCCTAGCTCCAAAATAAGATCCTCCAGATGTGGAACAACCACAAGAAGAGGAAAAGAGAGTGGAAGCACTCACTCATGAAGAGACTTCCAGAGATGGAAGGAAGCACACTAGAGAAGTTGGAATATTGGTGCTTGATACTAGAGAGAATGAAGGTAACCACACAATGCGGGCAGAGAAGGTATCCAAAGAGAGACACTTACATGGCTCATGTAGCGCCAGAGGCATAGCTGAGCCATTTTACCTGAAATGCTGGGCATAAATCAGCGTAATATGCATTGCTAAGGAGTGTGATCCATTATCAAAACACATTGAAAATGCATGTTAATTTGATCCCAAGACCGTAGGAAAAGTAACAGGATCCAACAGATATATAAGGTGAAGAAAGCACAGATGGGAGTGCGGAGAACACATGGCCATATTTATGGCCGTAGGAGCACCCTGTGAGTGGGATTGATTACGAGGAGACCTTTGCACCACCACAAGGTACTCTTCAACTCATATCTATCTCACTTATCGTATGGGATGGAAGATACATCAGATGTGGTGTAAAGACAACCTTCCTCAATGGAGTGATTGAGGAATAGGTGTACATTGAGAAACTCGGGTTATTTTGATACCTTGGGATAGAGAGCTCTATGGTGAGATTCAACCGAGAAGTTCGTATGACTAAACAAGCACCTCTTTCTTGGTACACTAGGATCAACAACTAATTACTGGGTTTGGGCTTCACCAAAAGTGAAACAAGGAACTCATTTATTGGCAGTAGACACAAATTTTGATCATTGTACTTTATTTCCAAGTTGATTGATATTGACAAGTGATGAGCAAGGCTTTGCCAAGTCTTGCAAAGAAGACCTTGCAAGATAATTTGAGATGGCGGATTTGGGCTCTGATTATTTACTTGGATTGGAAATTTTGAAAGAGATGGGGAGATATTTCTATCTCAGGGAAAGTATGCAACAAGATTACTCTGTGAAGTTCCATGGAGAGCAACAAACCTGGAGACTCCTCTAGCAAGGAACTAGAGGAAGGAGGATGCTACTTCAGCAAAGTGGTAGAAGCTACCATCTATAGAAAAGGGGCCTTGTGGGTTCACTCAAGGCATTTTGGTGAACACACTATCACATATGCAACTAATCAACTTATCTCAAGCTATGGTTAGCATCAAGCTCTTTGAAGGTAGAGCCATGTGTTGATTTATCGAGAGGCACCATAGAGTTTGGGCTATGGCATTGTGTGACAAAGTGAGTGAAGCCAAGGCTCGACAAATGGATTTAAGGTGGATTCCATCTCGATGAGAAGAGCACATCAGATGGCATTCCAAAGTATTGGGTCAAAATGTATTTCCCAAGATAGAAAGAAACAGAGATCGCCTTGTAACAAGGCCTATTGTGCGGAGTACATGGATTCTATTCAGGTAAATTTTGAGGCTATTTTGACATGAGGAAAATACGCTATTAGTTTAATTATTACAGCGTATGTGATCCTGGGGTGATTTATTGTGATAACTAGAAGGTACAACTCTCAGCTTAATTCAAATTTTTCATCACAAGTCCATGTATATTGATACTTACCACCATCTCGTATATTGTGTAGAGAGATTTGTATTAGAGTATGTCTTGCCGCAGGAGTAGTATGGTATTACCTTGACAGTACAAAATTATAAAGGAGGCAAATTGAGTCTTAAAAGGCACGATCATAGAAGAACCTTCTTGTTGAGAGGGTTTTGAAACTAGTAACAAGAAGAGGCTTCTAATTACTACCCATTAATTAAATTAGAATGAAATGTACTCCACTAAGATAAGCCACGAAAAGAATTGATAGGGAATAATTTAATAGTCTAACCAATCGAGTTGAGGGTCAAACTGAGTGCCGTAGAGTTCTATCTAAGTTTTAGGTTAAGTCACAGCTATACATATTGTAAATATTTAACTAATGGTTTGAAACAATCATTGATTAGTCTAGAACTATGAGAGCTAGTGAGAGGTATGATTAACAACTGATTAATTCACATGTAGTGATCAATCGATATAAATGGATATTCGCTATAATACATAAAAATTTATGAAGACCGAAGAGATTGGAGTTAGCGATTACATACTATCTCATTTCATAATTTAGGTAAATTGTACAAAGTCATGTATAAGGGTGAGTAGAATGCTGACGAGTAGCATAATCAATTATTAACAATAATAATGAAATTGAAACTATTACCTCAAACCATGAGTTCTAGCCCAAAATAAATAAATAAACATGAAAACACTCCCAGTAATGAAAAGTAGATTTTAAAAAAAAATTTTTTTAGTTTTCAAATTTTAAAAAAAAATTAAATTATGCTAAAAACTAAATTTTTTTAAAAAAAGAATTGAAATACCCTCAAAACAAAAGTACACATTTGGAATAACAAAAAATAACTGTCACACTTGATAAAATTCATCTGATAACAAGAATTCTAAATTGAACCAGATTGATGTTCATGACTAAGCAAGATGAATTCACAATTCAGGTCACAGATTGAATTCATTTCCTGAATAACAAGATGAATCCCTGTGTCTCAAAGCCTTTATATCTGAACAATTTATCAATTTAGTTAACGATAAAAATATATCTTGCCTCTAAAAACCTTTTAAAATTAATTTCGTTTTCAACCATAGCATTCTAAGATAAAATATCATAGCTCAAAAAACTTAATATTTTGACAATTTTTCATATGTTTTAAAAATATTAAGTTCTACAATAACCAACTATGAAATTATGGATAAATCATACATTTTCAACTAATTTTAAAACACAAGTAGTCTAGGATTTAATTATTCCGTTGGTAATTTTAATTTTAAAGGTTAAAGTATATCTTATCATAGCTAATATTGGTTTTATTTTTATTAATTTATTTTTATTTTTATTTTACCATTAATAAAAAAAAAATTTAATAAATATATGAATGTATTGAAACTACTTTAAGGAACATTTTCGTGATGAATGAACAACTTCTACAAAACAAGTGAAATTCAGTGATTTTAGAGTTTTTTATACTCTCCATTAAAACATTAGTTTTTTTTTTTTAATTTTTATAATATTTTATTTTTTAAATATATATTTTAATGCATAAAAATATTAAAAAACAAATTTCAAAAAATGTTATAAAAATATATATAAAAAAAGATAAAAAAATCAAACATAAAAATGTTAAAAAAAAACAAAATGAACTTATAAAAGATCAAAATTATAAAATTAAAAAAAAACAAAACAACAGTAATAACCAAAAAATTTTTTTTTAAAAAAAAAAAACAAATTTAAGAAAAGAATTTAAAAAAATTTACAAAAAATAAAAAAAATATAAATAATATTGACGAGATAAATATAAAACAAAAAAAATAAAAGAAAAAAAACATTACAAAAATATTAAAAAATAAAAATAATAACTAAAATTATTGAAAATAATATATATATATATATATATATATATATATATATATATATATATATATATATATAGAAAAATATTGAAAATGAACAGAGAAAAATGAAAAATTAAAAATATATTAAAAAAATTAAAATCTATTTAAAATAAAAATAATAATTAAAAAAATAAAACAAAAAATAAATAAAAATAACAATTAAAAATAAAATCATAAAAGAAAAAACCATATTAAAATAATGTAAAAAAAATCCATTTAAAATTTACAAACAAAAAACATAAATTATTAAACAATAATAATAATAAAATAATTCAAAAAAATTAAAAATAAAGATAAAAATTAAACATATATTATAAAAAATATAAATAACTAAAAATGAAAATTTAATTAAAAAAAACTTGAATTTAAATAAAAAATGTAATTTAAAAACGTGTTTCCCGAGGCTGCGGTCAGGTGGGAGGTCACCTCCGGGAATCGAGTGGCTCCCCTCTCGCTCGATAGCTAGCCTCGTGGTCGGCTGGGCAAGACATCAACCTCCCGTCAACTCGGGGCCTCAGCTCCCACAATGTGCCCTAACATTACTGCAGTGATTGACTTTAATCAACTTCCTACCCCAAGAGGCTCTCATGAGGTTCGAAAATTACATTTTAAAAAATGAATTTATTTTTAAGTTTTTATTTATTTATCTATTTATTTTATATTTATATTTTGTTTAATTTTTTTTTTATGTAATATTGTTTCAATTTTTAATTTATTTTCATTTTTTATTTTTAATATTTTGTACTTATTTTTTTATTTTTATTTTTACAACTTAAATTTATTTTTTATATATTTTGGCTTATTTTATTTTATTTTATTTATTTTTTATTTTCTTTTTTTGCCATTTTGTTTTTTTTTAACAACAGCGAAAATCACGAAATATTAGAAAAATTTAAAAAAGATAAGCTCTCAAAATAAAAAGGTTGATGTTGCATGAGCACCTTTCAAAAAATTAGTATGAAAATCATTAAAATTTTAAACACCATCCTTCATACTTATAAACAAAAAATTAAAGTGTCAAAATCAAACTCTAAAAAGGGGTTGATCATACATTACCATACGCCAAAATCGACATGAGAATCCGTGACATTTTAAAAAAAAATTATGGTGCAAGAAATATTCTAAAAAGGTGATCTTGCATCACCACTTTTGAAAATCTACATGAAAATTACGACATTTAAAAAAGAAATGATAAAGAAAAATTTAAAGTGCCAAAAATATGCTCCAAATGAGAAGAGTGATTCGCATCACCACTTTTCCAAATTGAGTTTTTTTTCTACCTCAAAAAATGGGTACGTATAATTTTCTCATTTGTTTGGTTATTATGTTTATTGGAATTTCCTAATTAATAGGGGATGAATTTCCAGGCATTGTGTGCAAGAAAGGTAGATCATCTAGAGGCAAGAAATTGGTTAAGTATTGGACAAAACATGCTTGGAGCTTAGTGGCGTAGTCGCAGATAGTGAGAGAATTGTCAATTCCCGAGGGAAGCATTTGTATTTAAAAGTATTCTTGACTTAATGCAATACACAAATAGTGGGGTTTTTAGTTGAGGTTTTCCTCAACATATTTTTGTGTTATCTAATTTAGAATTTTTCTTCCTTATCCAAGATTATGCGATCGTTGCCTGGTTTCCACAATTTTATAATAAGATTCAAGTATTTTGTTTTAGCATATTACAATATTAGTTAAATCTATAGTGGATTTTCTACAAAGCCATTTATCGATCTAAATTCGATTCTTTCTTTCTCAATTTTTACTAGCAACCATGTCGAATTCATTTGTGATAATTGTAAGGCTTGATAATAAAACCAAGATATTTGAAACCATGACCAACATTTTAAGAGGAGGTCAAGTAGAATTTATTCGATGGAACTCGATTTTATTCGCCGGAATAGCCCAATTATAAATGAAATACTTATGATTATTTATTTTCATGTCGCTTAACTAAGAACCAAAATAGACTTTAGATGTTTGATTTGAGGAATTTCTCCATTTTAAAATACATGGATATCATCAAAAAAGAGAAGGAAGTGAAAACAATTTTTGAGAGATAAGAAGACCTTGAAACCGCCATATTTTCTTACTACTTCTTATAGCAAATTTTTGAGTATTCAACTACAAGAAGAAAGAGGAGAGGGTAGAGGGGGAAGTCTCTCAGAAAGGCCATTCTCAAAGGGAAAAGGTAAACCTCCTTATTGATGAGAATGGAAAAGGAAAAGGTAGAGATCAAATTCATAACCCACATGAAAAAATAAATCGTAGAAGCCTAGGTGGGATCAAAATAAGTCATAAGTAACTAATTTACTCTATCAAAGATTTTGATAGATTAACCTTGAGGCCAATGCCTTTTGTTGGAGTGAGTGGACAGAGTGGAAGGCCTCTTGGGACACATGCTATTAGCTTCATGATCTTTCCTTCAATAAGAAATCCAAATTCTTCAATAGAGATTTAAAGAAAGGATATCCTTTAAAAATAGGGATTAGTGGTGATTTTATAAATAATGTTGTTGCAAAGGAGATGGCCCAGACTGTCAAAAGATTCGTATTATTAGACCTAGGAATGTAAGATCTAGGAAGGTGGAATTAACAAAGTGAACATGATCATAGAGGATCTAGAGTATTCAATAAAAGAGAGAAAATAATCTCCAACAAATTCTAGGAATTTAATGTAAAATTTGGATTGGGATCCCATCATGGCCTAAACTCTTTTTGGAAAACTACAAAGGAGAATTTCCAACTCATTCTTTGTGACCTCAGACATGAGGACTTCATTTTCAATCCTCATCTATTGATCTTGAAAGTTTCTAACGACAAAGAGAATCTTCGATAGGTAGTCCCCTTCCCCGCTTGATTTTTTGAAGTATGAGAAACCTCCCTCACTAAGTGTCGAGAATGAAGAGGAATTTCCATAAGGACTAGTGATTCCTTAGATGGTGTTAATGGTTTTTTTTTTTTTCCACCCTATTGAATTTTTTTTTTTTTCAACACTAGCTTAAAGATAGAGGGCTTGACTTTAGGCGTCTTCCTCCTTCTCAGGGTATCCTTAAAGGAGGATTTATTCCAAAGAAGTTGTAATTGTGATTGAATTTCAGCCATAATTGTAGACGATAATTTCCTTGTATTTTTTTAAGCTTTTCTGGAATTATAAGGAAATGGATTCAATAGAGTTAAGGAAGATCTAAAATGTGTTTCTTTTGAGAGAAGGGAAATCATGTGAAAGTCATATAACCAAGAGGAGTTTAGTTTGAATGGCCGGGAGGTCATGGTGAGAGGCTCCGCATCATGGAGAATAGGAACATGATCAGAATGACCACCCACAGAGGACCACTATTTTATTTTAAGGCAGGAATCCTAGTCTATATGAGATGGAGAATCGGCCGAAACAAATTTTTGCAATTATGGTCAGGATAATGTTTGTTGTTGGACCGTGTGGGTAGTATTTTTCCAAGAAGAATATAAAAAATTCAAGTTTTCCCATGAGAGAAACTAAGAATTTCTTTACCGGATTTGGTATGGAAGAAGACTCACAAAGTTTAGATATCCCCAACGTGAAATTTAAATCTCCACCAAGTAAGACTATGTTTGATCTAAATCCATGTAGTTGGGTGAGAGATGACTATTGACTGTTTCTTTATCTACATAAACATCTAGAAACATCATGAAGTAGAAAGGCATATCTAATTCAAGAGGAGTGTGAGGTCAAGAGCCATCAAGGACCTCAAATGTCATGTTATTGTAAGTCACATATACCTTGGATTCCAACCTTAAACAAGCCCCTTTGATTATCCATCTATGCAAATTGCAAGAAATTACAACAGAAGATACATTCTAGAATATTAATAGTAGTTCTCACCGAGAAATATAGCCTTCTAATAAAAATAACATGAGGGAGTATTTTTCATATATTCCTTTGAAATTCATTTTTTTAAGAGGGGATGGCTAAAACCCACTAGTTTAAAGAGAAGACCTTCATTTAAAACCCTAAAGAAAGGCTATGTTCTATACTCTTAGGATAAAAGATTGGTTTCAGTTTGAATCATGTAATCGGCTTGATGTTTCACCTGGGAAAGAAGGGAATTTCTTCCTTTGGAAGAGGAGGAGTGAGGGGGAGTCCTCAAATTGTCCCGCTCATCCACGAGGACTTACGCTGGGGCGTACGGGGCCAAGGGGGAGGGGAAGGGTAGTAAATCAGGATCAAAGATTGTGGCATCAGGGGAGAGGAGAGGGGCTCTGAGTTGAGAAGTAGGGAAGGATTAAAGGATGAGACTCGCAATGGAGAGAAAGGGGGAGAAGAGAGAGGATTTCATAGGGTCGAAGTATGAATAATGGAATGGAAATTGGGGATGTAATCCCACAAAGGGGCTTGAGAGGATTTAGCTAATAGGGGGAGGATGTTAGAAAATTATATATTATAGAGCATTGGGACACATAAATATGTGTATAAATGTAAACACAAAAAAACATATAAAACAAGAGAGACACTCCATATATAAGTGGTTCACCCAATTTGGGCTACGTCCACCCCGAATAACCAAATTCTTCCTTTATATTATCCAAGAAGATGAAGAGACACAACCTACATGACAAATCCAATCGTAATATCCTCTACTCCCTCTCATTGCCCCATTTATTTCTTCTCATAACATACCATACACAATCAAGTAATATAAATACCTCATACAAAATGAGGTAAGCCCTCTGTGGACAAAACCCTAAATTAAACATAACTTCTAGCCATTCGCATCATCCGCTCAATGAACCACCTGCATTGACTACTAAATTACAAAATCTTGCCAAATCAATTTTACATATCTTTTAGCTTCGTGGGTGCTTACTCAAAACCCCCCACCAAGGACGAGGGTGGGGGAGGGGGCTCCAAAAGGTCGTCGTTTCCCCCCCCTGTGGGGAACCCCCTCGATAGCCGATTAAACGATGGGCAATATTGTCGCCCCGTTAATAATAAGGCTCCAATTCATGATACATCTAAATAAAGAAGATAATCAAGCTCCACACTCCAACAGAGGAAATGTAGGAAAATAACTCATGGAATTGAATAAAAGGATCGGAGAGAGAAATTTGGAAGAATAGAATGGTCCATACCTAAGGCAAAAGAGATGTCATTGTGAGGGGGAGAGTCCGTCGAGACCATTAATGCACCAATCGTCGAAGAGGGTTATGTTGTTTCCCTACGAAGAGCCTAGAGATGGAGATGCGCCAAGGCTACATAGTAGAAGCCTCAGCCACACAACACGTAGATATTTTTGGATCCCCGAATGTCCCGAGGGGGTTTTTGGAGGGGGTCGGAGGAGGATAAAATATATCTAGTTCTTTCCACTCCATTTCATTTTGTTTTGCCCAATTTGTAGTCCCTACCAAGGTTCCCATAAGCATGAAAACAAGTGCACTCAAGGGTATACATTCATAATCAATATTCTAGTGGTAGTATACCCCCCATGCTGGTGGACATGATTCAAAACTTAGAGAAAAATCGAAACCAACCACTAAAATATGCAAGTAATATTACAAATCGAGTTCATCGAAATGAAATATCTCGCATCATAATAAAACCCAAATAATTTTCTACCACTCGAAACAAACTTTTGACTAGAACAGGGATGCAGAAGTCGAACCTAGATGGGAACTGTCTAGTCTCTCCCCTTGCATCAAACTTTATAGACCATTTTTTAATTAAAAGGGCTCCGTGAACCCCCATGACCATTTCCTTCTACAATTCTCACTATGTCTTTTGCACACATAATAACTGCCACTCCCATCCAACCTTTGGAAAAAAATCATACATGACAGAGTAACCAAGGAGAAACTTAATGTTTTAGTCCATCCACCTCCACCACTAACATCAACATGTGCACTTCAGTGAAGCAACCAACCACCACCATGTTCTCCACCCCGTGGATATTAGTCAATTGGATGTCCTTCACAAGGATGGTCTTTGGGACGATTTCTTAATACACAAATGATTAGGTTTTTGTGGGTGGCTAGTAGGGGAAATCACGTGACATAACTCCACCGAGGGAAACTACCTCCACTTTACTTTCTAGGGTGAGGAGCTTAGAAATTTAGAGATTGACAGCAATAATGATAATCCAATAAAAACTCCGAAGGTAAAACTTAAGTACATCAAGGCCTAGAAGAGAAAGGTCTAGGAGAGATCATTGGGGGGGGGGTGGTTGGGTGATCACGGTAGGGGACCACAAAACAAATGGAGTAATAACCGGAGCCACAAGGGGAATGTTGGGAAGTAGATTCGAGCATTTTTTTAAAAAAAGTCCCGAATTTTGCCGTATCCCAAAGGAGCTCACCGAAGGGGCCATGTGAGGAGAATTTCTAAAGACTGGCATATCGTTGTTGAGGAAGGGAGATGTGATGCTGTCAGAGGGAGGAGGAAGTCTGAAAATAATGGCTAGGTCTACCCATATGTTGACTCTTCCCAAGGGTCTCGCGTGAATCCAACGTATCTTCGTACAAGGTCAAGAGGCATCTCAAGCTTCAATTTTTTACATGGTATGAGTGTACAAGAAGGTTCGCAGTTAAGGTAGAAGTGTTTGTTGAACAAAACTAGACTCCAATTCAAAACTTGAATCCATTTTCATTTTATCAACTTTACTAAATTTTGCATCACTTTAAATAAATAAAATAAAAGATTCCCATTTAAAATAACAAAAAACTAGAAAGTCAAAAATGGTAAGCTAGTCATTGCCATTTTATCAATACCTAGACACATTAACTTATAGGGGAAATTTGTTTTTTTTTTAACCAACCTTAATTGGTAAATTTAAAATAAATGAAAACTCAAACTATGTTATTAGCATTTACTATTTTTAACGTTAAAGCATATGAATTCCAAAGCATATGAATTCCATAGATTTTCAAGAATAATGTAGATTCGATTAAAATCAATATTTATAATAAATTTAATATTATATTTACATATTTAAAGCCATTAATAATTTATGAAAAAAAATTTTGAACATTAAACAACATACATACTAATTCAATATTTTGTAATTCAATATTTCTACACAAAAGACGTATTTCAAGACACTTCATTTGAAAAAATTGTGTAAAAGACGCAAGGATGGCTCCCTTACCCGGAAATTCATTCTTCACACCCGAGAACCGGAACTAGTTCTCATCGCTCCCACCGGCACACGTGATATTAATTTGGAATACACAAATGTATTCTACATGTTTAATTTCTGTATATTTTGAAGTCAAATCATGATGAATTTGATAAACAATTCTTATATTCATTTAAAAAAATAAAAAAATTATATTATAAAATAAAAAAATTTAATGCACTCTATTGTTTATTATTTCTAGAGAAGAAAAAAACCAAACAACTTTTATTGGATAAAAATATGTTTACAGATTTATGCATAGCATATATCCGAGAGTAAACTCCATAGAACAAAACACCGGGTCGCAAGCTCTCAAAATATACCCAAACCTTACGGGTACATACATTTGCACATAACACCGAAAAGATAAAAATAAATTAGGGACACAAGTTCTCCAAAACCAAAACGAGATATTACAATAAAGCCCAAAAAAACATCCATATAGCCATGCAAAGTTGGTCAAACATTCACCCCAGAAAATAGGGGAAAACAGCAATCCCATAGAAAAATAAATCCTACAAGAGGCAATAGTATCCCAAAAGCAGGGATAAACCCCAGACACAATAGAAATAAATCAAGCATAGACAGGCGACAAATAGACCTCTGAACCCTAATTCGGAGGTGACCATAACCCACTCCTACCAGTGGATGTTGGGCCGAGAAACCCATAAGGAGACCCTGTGGCTGCCCCAAAATCCAGAGACCTGATCGCAATAGCGGGTGTCACAGGCACAAAATCCACAGGTAAAAAGAAATCGGTAGTAAACCAAAAACCCACGAGCAGTAGCTGCAGAATCTCGGCAGTAACCACACCCGTGAGCAACAGTAGGGAAACAAAAAGCTTCGGCCCACCGACAACATCTGCAAGAAAATAACCCTAGGGCCATCGAAACAAAGAGCCAGCCACAGATATTGTAAAGGGACCATTGTTGCAAGGATCCTGGCCCCGAACCAGTGGCACCACACCCGCAAGCAGCAACAAGGGAACAAAATTCGGCGGCCCACCAATGGCATCATCAACAAACAGCCCCAGCGCCATTGAAACAGGTGATAAATTGGCCACAGTGTCAAAGCGGTCAATGAACCTCAGATGAAACCCTAAGGAGCGATACAATCAGAGCAGAGGAGAGAGAGAAATTCAAAGAATAGATCCCACACACTCTGTCGTTTATCAAAATAAGAGATGTACATCGATACTATGCAATGTTCACACCGACATGAAATTCCTACAACGTATCTTAATCCTCAGTGACACGCATTGAGTTGCCCGCGAATAATGGAATTTGGCACTGAAATGAACAATGTCTTCCTTCTTCCTTTCAAAATTGCGACTAGTATCTGAACATGAAATGATGCAACAACCACAAAGCTACATCACATCATATTAAAAGAAGACATCTTCTTGGCCAACGAGCATCTATTACTTTTCACTGACAGCAATGTAGCACCTTATCAGCTAACGTAGAATACTCTCACAAGATTGAGATTCTAGTAGTCTAATTAGAGAGTCATATTTTTCCGTAAATCATGGAAATTTTGGTAAGATTTTAAGTAAATCTCACAAAATGCTGATTTTTGTAAATCCAAGCAAAGTTAGCTATCAAACTTCAATATTTTGGGTGTCCTAGAGGTTTTTAGATTTTTTATGGTGCTAAATCCATTTGTTCATAAAAATGATTCCAAACATCAGCATTAGCATTTCTTAAACTTTTTTGCCCCGATTCCTGCTACTTTTGGCCTTTAATTCCCTCTCGCCTCCGTAGACAACTCCATTAGATTCATCAAACTAAACATTAGTTTAGATAGTGTAACTATGGTTTTTTCATTTTTTTGTCGAACCCCTCAAGCCTCCATATATCTTTTTTGCTTCATTAATTTTCTGAGTACCACTTTTTTTTCACTTTTGCTTTTTTATATTAAATAGTAAATGTATTTAATATGAGTTTTAAATTTTATTGCAGAGGGAGGTTGATTCTACAACCTGATATGAGGTGATGTGTAAGTTTGTACGTCCATTCCCTTTAAAAAGAATATTATGTTCTAAATAGGAAAATAATGTGGCCAATAATAAAAATGTTAAAGTAATTAGAAGTAAATATTTCAACAAGAAATTTAAATAAACTATTTGAAGATCTATATTAACTAATCTATATCAAAATGGAACACTTTAATATTATATATAAAAAAATATTCAATGTGGGTTATCAATATAATATTTTAATACAAATTAATATTCGCATATACTAAAGTATATTAAAAATAAAAAATTATTTTAATTTGACCGATAAAATTTTTGAATGTACATGTTATGTAGAATATTAATGATTTAAAAAATTATGTATATACCATGAAAAATGTAAGTTTTTATGGTTAAAATACACATTGTATTTTGCACTCTAAAGAAGTTTGCACATGAAAAAAATTTGATCTTTCTCGCTCATGTTAGATCAAGACATAAGATGGAAATTTAATCTTTGAACATCAATATGTTTTATTCCCAAAATAAGTGGGGTTCTTTTTTATAGGAAGACGCTAGAATGGTAGAGGATCACAATCTATCCACTCTTACATAAACACAATCTCTATAACCATATTGTTTCCTTGCTTGCATGAGTTTCGCCATGTATTCAACTTTTGTAGTTGAGAGTGCCACTACAAATTATTTTTTGCTCATCCAACTCTTCCAAATAATTGAAACACATATCCACTTGTAAATTATGTTAAACTTAATAACACACCTAATTTCCTTTTTTAATTTAACACATAAATATAATTATTCTCTTTCATACTTTTCTATTATACATTTTTAAATTGTCACTAAACATTACATTGATCATTTTGCAAAAGAACTATATATGTTTTCTTTTTATAAAAAAAATTGACAAAAATCACATTCAGACTATTAAACTGAACCATTCCATACGGTCGATCTATATAAAAGATGAAAAATTAAATTCCAAGGGTTAAAACATAACTATAAAATTATGAAAATCATAATAATAAACCAGCCAAAATTTATTTCTAATAACATTAAAAAACTAATTTATTAATAATAAATTAGTTCAAAAATTGAAAAATAAAATAATAAAAATAGAAAGAGTAAAACTAAATTAAATAAGAAATGAAAGATCCACCTAAATTTTTCTATAAGACAACAAAAAACAAAAAATGAAAACATATGGTAACTCAAAACGAATATAATAAAGAATAAAAATAATATTACTTTATGTTAAAAACAATAAATAATCATACAAACTAATAAGCGATAGTAATCAAATATTAGACTCAAAACTAATACAAAATTATTATTAATATATATAATAAATTTATAGATTAAAATAAAATCATAATATAAATCTATAATATAATGTATACGCATTTAATATCTCTAAATAAAATACAATATTAAAAACCAGACTTAACAAAACAATTAGAAAAGTGGAATAAAAATCATAAAACATAACAAAACATAAATTTAAAAAAAATAAATTAAGTATTAAAATATAAAATATAAAAAAAAATAATATTAATTAAACACAAGAATTGATGTCACAATTACTTTCTACATACATTTAACTCAGTTAAGTAACAATATTATTTATTTTTTTACCACTAACCACTTGTACACATATCCGCATACTATCGAAACATTTCAACATCATAAATGTGGCTATACAAATCATAGAATTAAATTTACCCTAAATAAGAAACATAAACATAATCCATAAGCACAAACTTAATCATGCTACTGCAGTAATCCATTGACATGTACGTAACATGTATAACTCTCGTGTACATTCGGCTCTAATGACATTGTCATAAACGTATTGATTTGTTTATCCACCATGCGTATCGTTTCATTGCTTGGTTCATTGGTGAATTCGTGTGACACACCCGTCGAGACTTATACCACTCACCGCGATCCGGTCATAACTTTCCGTCACCTAATGATATTTACTCCACCATATGGCCCTCGTCTCCGCCGGGCCGGTACATGTGTCACGCGTTATTCTTTTGGCGGCAACGCGGTTAGGGGCCCCGCCGTTCTCCTTCCCGGTGATACATTGCGGGTGTGACCGCGTTTCGGGGTTTCTCACTACCCACCGCCCGTCTCGCGTCGTTTTCCGGAGACTCGGGGTGTTCTTCACCTCCATGGCACGCCACTCACCTTAATTCCTTCCCACCGGCATGGCACACAGCTATTTCAAGGTAACGTTACAATGAGTACTTCGCTAACAAACTCTGTGTGTTTTATAAATGTACTCATGTGTTTTCTCGAACATCCACTAAGTCTTTTACTTTTCCCCCGTGCAAGGTATTTCACGATATGTACCATGCAATAGTCATAATCTCGCTGGAGAAAGGATTTGTTAAAACAAACAGTCTTGCTCTTCAAATTGCCGCCCCACTCCATAGGTATATTTAGCTTCGGCCTACCAGCTCTTCCATGCTTTACATAGTTAAATCGAGAATCCGTTTAACCATATGATCCGTGCTTCGTCTCCGCCGCTCGTGCTATGCGGGGGTTTATTCCTCATTACGTGTGTACAAATTTTGATTGCCCACCCTTCGGCTCTCTAAGAAATGCTTCGCCGCATTTGCTTTGTTTTCCCGCATTAAACATTCAAAGTTTTCCACACTTTGTTTGTTGTAAGCCCACAGTATGAAGACCCAGTGATTGTCTTTCTCTCTCTCGTGCGGGTTTTTTCCGTCTAGTTCAACATAATGTTGTTGTAGCCTCAAGGCTGTGTACTGCATTCATGCTTGTTCAATCATGGCGTATCTATTCAGTGCTTATTGCACTAGTTACATGTACCTTTCTAGCCTAGGTTTTCCTACTCTCGTCTTGTGCTTAGAAGTCCTTATAATTCCGCAGGGTTTATACTTAAGAGTTTACACACAATGTATTAACATTTACCCTTCCGCTCATGGCTAGACTATTGTTTTTTCCCCGATTTTCTATCTATCTCATTGCAACTCTCATTACCATAAGTTCTTGTTTAGAATGTTTCTCTCCGGGTTTTTAGTTCAAAGTTTCTCGTAATGTATATTCGGTTTCGTCGGTGAACTTTGGCACAAGCCCATTGCTCACGTATATCTACCGTATTCTTTTGTTTCATAATGTGGCTATGCTTCTTAAAGCGAATCTTTCCTATAGCATTTTACCGTACTCGCCGCATTTGAAATAGGTCTGCTATTTTCATGATGGGAAGCGTAAGCCGTGCATGCATCCGTAAAGAATGTTTTTCCCTGCTTTTGTATACGTACTATTTCCTCAAATGCATTTATAAGTATTTTGCGTTTGTGTTTCCACGTTTATTGTAACCGTTCACAAGTTAAACTTCCATTCTATTATTTGGATCACCTAACCCTAGGTGCACCGGGGCCGCCATGTATGCCGTGTATAGTTTTGAGGAAGAAGAACGAGAGCGAGTAGGGTCCTTTGTCCCAATCGCTCTACAAGTTCAGTTGTTATACATGTACCCGTCAAGAAGTGAATATATATTGTTACCGAGCCTTATGTAAATCTATTATTCTCATTTTTCAGTTGCTGCACAAGATAAATAGCCATAGTTCTCTTTTGGTTTCTTGTATATACAACACATAAGTTTACTAGTGTTTGCTAGAGCTCCTGTTTTTCTTTAAATGTAGCTTAATAAAGTAGGTTAACCTCCATTCTAACCTTTGTGTATTCTAGCTTCTTTGTTATTCGCTAACTTTCTTAAGCACCTTAAGTATATATATATATATATATATATATATATATATATATATATATATATATATATATATATATATATAATATCTCATGCTTTCTAATCGTGATGAGCTATAATTTTCCACTATGGGTCCGGGGTTATTTTTACGGTGATTGACGGGCACCCGCATCATATGTCATCATATCAACTACTTCACCACTAAATAGTGTAACCGTATGTTAACCGTAGACATTTTCATCATATTTAG
This sequence comes from Pinus albicaulis, assembly GCA_034641835.2. NCBI lineage: Eukaryota > Viridiplantae > Streptophyta > Pinopsida > Pinales > Pinaceae > Pinus > Pinus albicaulis. The sequence goes on along the minus strand of JAXQQM020079194.1, from coordinate 32,782 downwards.
TAATGCAAATAAATATATAAAGCTTGAATGTTCTAATCATCTACTTCATATTTAATAGAGTGGCAATCTCCGATAACAAGATTTCACAATAAATATCCAGATAAACAGTATCTCCTTTATCAACTGAAACAAGTCTGGGCCATTTCATCTGGTAGGTCAAGAATACCTCTCCAACCGTGGTCCACCCAATCCATCAAGGAGGCAATGACGTCCTCCGCTTCGCCCTAGCTCTAGAATTCCGCCTCAGATGATGTTAAAATAAAAGAGGAAATCTTGTTGTGGCCTCCGGATGGCCAATCCGGAAATTATACACATACGCATAATCAAGCCGTTGCGTGCTTTTCTCCACCGTCCATTTTCCCAAATTTCTCCGAGAATCCTTCACCTTTTCTCCTTTCAGAGGTAAAAACACAGAACCCCCCTAACCCTCGGGATTTCTTTTTATCCCCGGAGGTTAGGTAACTCCGTCCTCCACCTGCTCCCAAGTAACCAACTTCTATTCTTAGATACTTTTTACCACAAACTTTTTTAAGAAATTCATTTCCTTTTACCACTGAATAAAAAAATAGTGTTTTCTTGCTGAGTTTCTTTTACCAAATAAAATAACATATATTAAAAATAAATAAATTGTTCTTTAACTAAATCCAAACTAATGAGCTCTAAAATGAGAGGCCGTCATTATCTCTCCTCCCCCGTAGAAGTAACACCGTCCTCGGTGTTTCTACCTCCCGTGTCTACAAAGAGCTCCCAGCTTCCCCGTACAAACTTTTCATCCTCCTGTAGCTTCGTCGTGTCCAAAGTGCCTCCATCGCACCTTCACTCCGGGTAATTATTCTTTTTCGGTTCAATTTCCCTACGATCAAGTATGCGTAGCTGCCTACCGTAAACTCTCCGTCCGTCTACCCGAAAAGTGCTGGAATGGTGGCGTTATCCATTAGTAACTTTAGATTTGTTTCAAACTCGAAGCTAGATTTTATTTCCTTACTTTCTTCCCACCTCGAATGTTTTTCCATTGAATTACATGTTTTTCATCATGCACATATCGCTTTAACAAAGATATGTGAATACATTGTGCACTTTAATGTGACTAGGAAAATCTAGTCTATAGGCTACCTAGGGTCCCACCTTTTCCAAAATTTTGAAGGGTTCGCAAGAACGAGGAGCTAACTGGCGCAAGAAAGTCCGTTATACCTTAAGGTACTTGTTTTAGGCTGAATCGACATACAAGTGGTCACCTACTCGAATTCGCGATAATAATTTTTTCTTATCCGCAAAGACCTGGCGTCGGTCCCGCGCGGCCTTCAAATTTTGTCTTATTCTTTTTACCCCAAATTTTCCCGCCTCAGCCAACATTTCGGTCCTAACATCAATTTCGTCTCCGGACTACTCCGCTGATTGGTGTGCAAACATTGTTGCCCATATAATGCTTCGAAGGGGCTCATTCTTAGAGACTCGGTATTCGTTATTATATGCAAACTCCACTAGGTGCGGGTGTAATCTTCCCATTTAGTTGGGTCGCCGCATTACACATGAAAGATATCCTCCAAAACATGGTTTACGGCCAGCTTCCGTCCGGCCCATCGGTTTGAGGGTGATAAAGATCAAGGTGTATTTGAGAACCCAAACCGAGAATGTGGTTTTCCAAAATGCGGAGGTAAACTTAACATCCGATCCTAAATCACAGCCTTAGGTATACCATGCAACTTAAAGATTTCCTCATAAATATGTTCGCAATCCGTACGGCTTGTAAGTGGATCAGAGTAGGTATGAAGTGGGAAGATTTACTTAACTGGCCTACTACTACCATGATTGAATCATTTTGCTTCCTTGTTCGAGGTAAGCCCTCGTGATGAAATCTAAAGAGATCACTTCCCACTTCCATTCAGAATAGGCAGGCCGCGTAGTCCCGCGGGATGACGATGCTCCACTTTAACCTCCGCCGGGCACTCTGCAAACACTTACTCGCATATTCTCGTCTTCGCTATATCGGGCCACAAAATATCTTTCTAAATTGCCGTAAGCATCTTTTGATAACCGTGTGGATGTCCAGCTGGTAGTTGCCGCGATGGTACTCGTCCATGATTAACCCTTGATGACTCGCACGATTAGGAATATAGACCCTCTTCCGCGAACATCAACATTTGTTCCTCATTACTTCCATACTCGGTTGGCTTTCCTTGCTTCGCATCTTCTTCCATCCGCCACGCCATAAAACTCGATATTCCGGTCCTTCAAGCCTCATCCTTTATTTGTTCAAGGCCGGCCTTACAGTTGGCCGTAATAGATTTCATAGATCCCATGTAACTCTCCTTACCACAGCCCACCTCGGTTTTCTCCCTTTGACGTGTTGTATGTCCATGTCAAATTCGCTCAAAAAGGCATTCCACCTTGCTTTCCGGAGTTTAAATCCTACCGCTTGAAGTAGTTAGTTAAACTCGCTTTGGTCTATTTTGAGTATGAATCTTTTGCCCGGAGAGGGTACGTCTCCACACTGAGAGCGCACTACCGCGGTGAGTTCTAGATCATAGGCATAGTGTACTTTTTCTTCATGCTCTCTCAATTTCTCGATCGTTATGGGCTATTATCATTCTTTTTAAAGTTAACACCGCACCCACTCCCTCCCCATCGGCATCGTACACACCATATAATCTTTACCGGGATCAGCAACAAGACTAGTGCCGTGGTTAAAATTTGTTTCAAATTTCTCAAAGCCGTTTCCACATTCATTCGTCCATTTGAAAGATCTACCTTTCTTTGCAAGGATGTAATAGGATAGGCAATCTTAGAAACCCTTCGATGAACCGCCCGTAGTATCCCGCCGTACCCATGAACAATTCGATATCCGGCTTTCACATTCTCAGGGCTTCGCCATTCCATGATGGTTTTAATCTTTTCGGGTCCACCGCTATTCCTTCCGACTGTTACAACATGACCCAAATATCGGGATTTCTCGTCTTGAAGAAATCGCACTTGCGTAGAATTTAGCATACAAATTTCGATGTTACCTGTGGTTTCTAATACCATCCTTAGATGCTCCCTTATGTTCCTCCTCGCTCTGAGTAGATCAGAATGTCGTTCATGAAGACCAAAACAAAATGATCTAAATACCGATGAAAAATGCCATTCATCAACTCATAAAGGTTGTCACATTTGTCAACCCGAAAGGTAATACTACAAACTCATAATGTCCATACCCTCGGTGCGAATGTCGTTTTGCAAACATCCTCATCCCTAATTCTGGATTTGGTGATATCCGCATCGCAAATCTATTTTAGAGAACACTTTGGCACCTCTCACCCGATCGAATAAATCATCGGACTCGGGGTAGAGATATCTATCTAACTCACGCTTGTTGAGTTGTCGGTAGTCCATACACATGCGTAAAGTTCCATCCTTCTTTTTTAACAAAGAGTACGGGTGTTCTCTAAGGTGACACGGCGAATATATCCTTTATCTAACAATTCTTGTAACTAATTCCTGCGAACTCGTTAATCACAGGTATACCCATTCGTAAGGTGCTTTGACACAGGAGAGGCTCCCTAGTAGTCTGGCTTTCAGTGAAATCAATGTCTCTTTTTGGTGGCAATCCCGAATGTTTTCTCGGAAACACATCTAGAAATTCTCGTACTACGTGATATCTTTTATGTCTCGCTATTTTCGTTAGATTCAAAAGATACCCTACATGAATTGCGTACAACAAGCATCCTTCCTGATACACTTGCTCTCATCTCGGGAGATGCCGTTATGGACGAAGGCTCGTACGGTGCTTTTAATTCCTCTAATTTCCTTACGCGTACCATCCCGAGCTCTATAATAGATTGCTCTCTCCTTGCCGCCTACTAAGGTCCGTTGTTTCTCCAACCAAATGATTCCTAGTAATACATCATCATATAGACTGCAAAATATTTAAATCTACTTGTAAAATATTGTTTAGAATCCTCCAAAATGTAAGCTGGTAATTTTAGCAGTCTACTTTGCGTTATTCTGGGCAGGTATGAGGTTGAACTAGCCAAGGTTTTTAAATTTCTCGTTCTTTTAGATCGCATACCCACTAGTTTAGGACTTACATAACTTAAACTAGCTCCGTGGTCTATTAAAATCGAAACAGTTTAGATAACATAGTACCTTCAGCTTAATCATTGTTGGTCGAGAAGTCAGCCCGTCGATCCTCCAAGGCCGCGTTTATACGTGGTATATTTTCGCCCACATCCCCCACTCGTCGATGCCTCCATAAATTTGCCACACTTTCATTCCTTTTTCGCCGGGGACAGCTTCTTGTAATAGTGCTTCCCCACACCCAACACTCTGTAAGGGGGGTTTTGAATTTCGTCCTTGTTCGGGTTTTCTTGATGCTTCGGGTCTTTCTTCGACTGCCATTTGATTCTTTGATGGTTTCTCAAGTAACCGCTCGCTGCCGTTCCGTCCCCGTCCCTTTAAAGGATATCGCTTTGTCGCTTTAAAAGTAGATGAATTATTTTGATTCTTCTTGGGTCGCTATCCCTTTCCACCATCCCCCTTGACTATACCGCCGGTAACACATGCGTGCTTTCCGACATGCCTTCATCCATTGTTTGGGGGTTAACAAACTCATTCTTTTCCCTCATAGCGGTGCATCACTCGTAAATCAGATCTTGGCTCCTTTCTTCTCGAGGTACATAACGAAAGCAGGATGTAAATTTTGTAACATACTCATCCATGGTCAATTTTCCTTGTTCCTGATCAACAAGGGACACCTTGGGCTTTGTCATCGTAAAATCTCTCCGTCGCATATTTGTCTTTCGAGACCGAAAAAAATTCCTGCGTAATGTCTCTCTCATCAATGCTGCCGCGAACGTTCTTTACTTCCTCCCACTGTGGTGGCTCCTCTCGCAAACTCGGTATATAGCCGCCTAGCCTTCGTATCGCTGTTGTACTCGTATACCCGGAAATATTTATTGATGTTAATTAACCATGCCGCCCGCTCTCGCCCGCGATTAAACATCGGTGGCTTGATCTACGAAACTCCCCGCAGCTTCATTTTCCGCTCTATGATCCTACCGATCAAATGGGATTTCCCGATTCTGCCTCGTTATAATTATGATTTTTATTCTTGTGAGAAGAACTCTTTTCCGTCTTTCCATTGGTGTTGTCTCTAGTTTGTCGGTCTTCTCGATTCGGTTGGATAACTCTTTCTTCGCACTAGGGTCACGCCTTCTTGATCATTAAGCAATGATATGCTCCTCAAGATCTTTTCCGGTCTAGCAAGACCTTTCATTGTCCTTTCGGACTCTTACCATCTCCTTGTAACTACTCGACCGTGCTTAACAGAGAGGCTATTGGTCGTTGTCGTTCTTCCGCATCTTACTGTCTTTAGGTATGAGATTCCACGTTAGTTGAACCCATACATTTCCGAATACATAATCGTTGGACCTTGAGTCTCGTTGGGTTGTGACCGAGATGCCATGTCATCTCTTCTCGTGTGCACTAATACACACACAAATTTTGCTAGTAGACTCCTTAGGTCGCCGTGCAGGTAGTAACCGGCTCGATACCACTTGTCACAATTACCCAGCATATTTAACCTAAGTAACAATATTATTTATTTTTTTACCACTAACCACTTGTACACATAACTACATACTATCGAAACATTTCATAACATTTAAATGTGGCTATACAAATCATAGAATTAAATTTACCCTAAATAAGAAAAACATAAAACATAATCCATAAGCACGAACTTAATCATGCTATGGTGTAATCCATCACATGGTATGAACAGGTATAACTCGTGTACATTCGGCTCTGTAATGACATTGGTTGCAAACGTATTGATTTGTTTCTCTATCCACCATGCGTATCGTTTCATTGCTTGGTTCATTGGTGAATTCGTGTGACACACCCGTCGAGACTTAATTAATTCAACACACTCACCATAACTTTCCGTCACCTACGAGATATTTTCTCGCCATATGGCTCTCGTCTCTCTCGCCGGCTGGTACATGTGTCACGCGTTATTCTTTTGGCGCAAATCAGCAAATCCCCCGCCGTCGTATGATTGCGAGGGAAGACGCATTTCGGAGTTTCTACCCACCGCCTATCTCACAAGCTTCCCAGACTCGTTCTTCACCTCCATGGCGCGCCGGCCACCTTAAATTCCTTCCGTCCGCATGGCAATACAGCTTGGCTTCGAAGGTAACGTTACAATGAGCACTTCGCTAACAAACCGTGGTGTTTTATAAATGTACCTACAAGTTTTCTTCGAACATCCACTAAGTCTTTTACTTCGCCCCCGTGCAAGGTATTTTCACGAGCAAGGCAAAATTCTTGCATGAATAATCAGCTGGAGAAAGGATTTGCGTAACTTGTGTCTTGGCTCTTCGCATTGAAGCCGCCCACTCCATTGTATATATTTAGCTTCTGGCCTACCGCTCTTCCATGCTTTCATATATGCTAAATCGAGAATCCATTTAACCCTATATGATCTCGGGGTGTTTCCTCTCTCATTGTGCTACGCGGGGTTTATTCCCACATGTGTATAAATTTTGATTGCCCACCCTTCTCGCCCTCTAAGAAATGCTTCGCCGGAGATTTGCTTTGTTTTCCGGCATTAAACATTCGTAGTTTTCCCGACACTTTGTTTTGTTGTGTATCTATACAGGTATGAAGACCGGATTGTCTTTCTCTCTGTATGTTTTTCCATTGTTCATCGTATAATGTTGTCGTTTCCTTATACAGTACTCGGCGTTCATGCTTGTTCAATCATGGCGTATCTTCCGTTCAATTATTGCACTAGTTGTTTACACTCTTTCGGCCTAGGTTTTCCTACTCACTTAAAAGGAAGTCTGTGATAATTCCGCAGGGTTATACTTTGGCATATTACACACAATGTATTAACATTTGATTCTCCGGTCCATGGCTGCATCATTGTTTTGTCTCGATTTCTTTTCATTCATCTCATCGTTAAACTCGTAATACCATGTTCTTGTTTAGAATAGCCTTCCGGGTTTTTAGCTCAAATTTTCCTTTGGGTAATGTATATTATGTTTCACGTGAACTTTAAGGCCTACTACTACGTATATCTACTCCATTTTCTTTGTTTCATAATGTGTATGTTTTAAAGCGAATCTTTCCTATATGCTATCGATCAAATTTACTTGAAATAGGTCGCTATTTTCATGATAGGGTAAGCTATGCATGCATCCAAAAAGAATGTTTTTCATGTTTTGTATTAACAAGATTATTTCCTCAAAATGCATTTGTAAGTATTTTGTATTTGTGTTTCCACGTTTTATTGTAACTGTCACAAGTTAAACTTCCATTCTATTATTTTAATCACGTACCCTAGGTGGCACCGACCTACATACAAGGCCGTGTATAGTTTTTGAGGAAGAAGAACTGAGAGCTAGTAGGGTTCCTTGTCCCAACTCCGCTCTACAAGTTCGCTGTTATACATGCACCTATCAAGAAGTGAATATATATTGTTTTAACAAAATTATGTAAATCTATTATTCTCATTTTTCCGTCGCAGCCAAGATAAATAGCCAGCGCTCTCTTTTGTTTCTTGTATATACAAACATATAAGTTTACTAGTGTTTAAGCGAGCCTATTCTTTCTTTAAATGTAGCTTAATAAGTAGGTTAACCTCCATTCTAACCTTGTATTCTATGCCTTCTTTGTTATTCGCTAACTTTCTTACACCTTTAAGTATATAGATATATATATATATATATATATATATATATATATATATATATATAAAATATCTCGCTATGCTTTTCTATAATTCCGGTGATGAGCTATAATTTTCCACTATATTCAGTTATTTTACTGATGGTTAACCAAATACTCTATGTCATCGTACTCAACTAATTCACTCAATAAATAGTGTAATGATGTTAACCGTAGACATTTTCATCATATTTAGTAATGCAAATAAATATATAAGTGTGAATGTTCTGTAATCATCTACTTCATATTTAATAGAGAGTAACCAGATAATGTGATTTCACAATAAATATCCGCATAAACAAGAATCTCCCCGTATTACAAATTTGAACAAGTCTAAATACTGCAGGTCAAGAATACCTCCAACCGTGGTCCACCCAACCATCAAGTGAGGCAATGACGTCCTCCTCTTTGCCCCCTAGCTCTAGAATTTAGTCTCAGACACGGAAACAAAAGTAGAAATCCCGTTGGTGGCCTCTCGGGACCCGCCAATCCCGCCCACACACAAGATAATCTGTGCTAAGGTTACATGCTTTTCTCCACCGTCCATCAGTGCCTTCCAGATAGTCCTTCACCTTTTTCCTTTCGCAGGTAAACACGTAACCCCAACTCCTCCCCCCGGGATTTCTTTATCCCCGGAGGTTAGGTAATCGTCCTCCAATCAGTTCTTGCAAGTAATCAACTTATTCTTAGATACTTTTTACCACAAATTTCTACAGATTCATTTCCTTTTACCAAAATTTTCGTTAAATAAAAAATAGTGTTTTTCTTGTTAGAGTTTCTTTTACCAAATAAAATAAATATATATTAAAAATAAACAACTTGTCTTTTAACTAAATCCAAACTAATGAGCTCTTAAATGAGGTCAAGCCACAATTGAAAGAAATATATGATAATAAAAATGACTATTAACAATAATGATTACCTAACCCCGGAATAAGTGATATATATAAATTTTTATATTTTTATTTTATTTAATTTTTTAAATTTATTTTTCTCTTTTAATTTATTATTTTCTTATTACTTTATCTTTTTATTTTTATTTGATTTTTGTTGTTTTTCAAATTAAAATTTAAAATAATTTATTTAAATAAATATATTAAACTAATTTTCATTTTATGGTATATATGTCAAAATGAAAATTAACCCAATATATCTATTTAAATAAATTATTATAATTTTGTGATTTAGAAAACAATCATAAAAGTTAAATAAAAATAAAAGATAATGAACTTAATGAACCATTTATAGTTCTTATTATAAATAAAATTATAAAGAGTTAAATTAAGAAGCGTAAAAATATTCTTTAATTGTTTATAATTTTTATTTTTATATTTTGTTTAACTAGTAAGTCTCTTTTTTCCTTAATTATATTGTTTTCTTACTGCTTTTACATTTATTCACTTTTCTTTCTTTGTCAAACGTGATATAGATTTGTAATATTTTATTTAATTAGAAATATTGAATTTATTTTCATTCTATATATATATATATAATTTTGTTATTAAGTGTTTTGATTTTTTTAGTATCTTATATTTTTATTTTATTTAATTCATAAGTTTTTTTTTTCTTAATTTATTATTTTTCGTTATTATAGTTTACCTTTTTATTTCATTTTTCTCTCGGGGTTGTGTGTGGAATTATAGATATATTGATGATGATGGTGGTGGTGGTTAATGTTCACTACACTAATTCGATTCATCTGACTCAAAGAAAAGAGTTATTTAATTTGATTTAAGATTTTATTCCATGTCTAAAAAGCGTGGAGAGAAGCCTCTCAACCCAGATAATTTTTTGACATCTTAAAAAAGTTAAAAAATTTATATTGCAATATATATATATATATAATTTTATTTTTTTGTATCACTTAAACTCTTTTCTCAATTAATTTATTTTTCTGCTTTATTACTTTTTTATTCTACTTTGGCTTATTATTAAATTATTATTTTTATTCCATTTTTACAATTGCTTATTAAATTATTTTGTCATAATTTTGTTATTTTTATTATTGTTTGTTAAATTATAGTTTTTAATAATATTGTATTTTATTTAGCCATTACATATATATATAATTAATTAATAATAAATTTACCATAATTTAATAATATATATGAATGATAATAATAAATTTTTAGTGTTTTTTCTTAATCTATATCTTTTTATTACTGTTTATTAGTCTCACATTATTTCATTTAAATTATATATATATATATATATAGTTTTTGTATATTAAAATTCCTTTTTTATGTATTATTTATTGTTTTTATCATAAAGTCTTTCTCCACACTTGATACAATGTGAAGTCTCGTATTGTCTATTTATTTCCATTTACCTTTCATCATTAAAAAAATTGCTCTAAGAAATTAAGTCCATTAAAATCTTAATGACAAATAATATCAATCATTGATTAACTAAAAAGTTTGGGTTTATTACTCCTTTGCAATGTAACTTAAGAATAATGATAAGTTTCCTCTTTTATGATGCTATGTGATGTTCCATCCATGCACGTATACTTGACATTACCTTTATACATATACTTATATACATTTATTATTAACTAAACCCTCCGTTACATATGTTGTCAATCGATTAATATCTATTCATTATAGTTTCTTCTAGTACATTCAGATTTCATATATACTTCTCATACCGAGGTATATACTATTGATTTGATGATTAATGTTATTAGATCTCGTCGCATCTACCATATCCATGATCCCAACGAATAATGCTTATTGTGCCATGTGATCCCTTCGTTTTCAATGTACGATTCAAATCTATGGGTAGTAAGGTTGTTGGGGTGGTTAGGGTATTACCTCTACCTTTCTAACCCTAACCGTCCCTCATTGTTCTATCACCCTGCTCAGTCCGTTGGCGTTGTGCAACTCTCGCCGAGCTTCTCATTGTCCATTTGGTGATATCGACTCAGGGAAGGAAACATCCCCGTGCTTTTGCCAATTTGTGACGCTCATTATGCTTTCTTCATTTTTGTTGTTTAAGTATTTAAACCATCTAGGCTAAGGTGGGAAATGAGAAATTTATGGGTTGTGGTGGGACTCTACCGTAGATTCTTGTTTGTAACCGCGGCGTAGGAAAACCCTAGCTCATCTCATGTTCTCCATTCGATGGTTGGTCGGAAGGGTTTACTCTTCCAAACTTCCGTCGCAGGTAATAAGGCCATAGTCTCGACTTCAATGCTGTATCTTTTTTTATTTTTTTTAAACAATGTTATCTTTTCTTCAAGATTTTTAATGGTTCTATGTTGGAAAGGTGCGTGAGGAGTTCGTTACCCATGGATTTAAGGCAAGAGAATTTATGAATCCTCACAGTCTCTCCTTTCAGTAAATGCTCACGATGTTTTTTTCCGTACTAATGCATGGTTACCTATGTACGTGTGTAAACCCCTTTTTCTTCTCGCACCCTTATGTCAATAAGCATCCATGGCCTAATTCACTAATGGATTTGGCATAATCTTTATATGTAATACATCGTTCCGTGCTAACTTTACTTCTCCGCTTCATATTTACTCTTAAGGGTTTAGTAATGTTATTTTCAAGTTAATGAGGGTGTTATATTTTTTTCCACCCTTCGAGGGTTCGATTGAATATGAGACTAAATTACTTAAATTATAATTTGGTTCGTTTGCATTCAAGAAGGGTTTGTCGATTTTGATTTTGTAATACTATGAATATACCCATAAGGGTTTTTTCCACTATTAAAGTTTATGCATTTGGTTTAATATTGTTTCTCGAATGGCTCTATTCACGACTATGAGGGTATCATATTTTTGGTCGACTATCTTGTCACTATTAGTTGTCATGGAGGATGTTGCTATCAATTTTTGAATTGTGTTTAAATTTTCCATGTATTTTCTTCGGGATTATTTATATACATATATATTTATACATTTGTTGTTTTTCTCGCTTCTTCGTCTCAACCGACATTGGTGTTCTCTCGATAATGAATTGTAGATATTTTTTATGTTGATGATCACGTTTATACTTTCGGTTTCGATCCTTCCTTTCAGACTTTCTCTATTTAAAACTTTTCATGTCATCTTTACAACATTTTTACCGTAATTTTATATATTTAAATTCTAGCATTCTCTCATGTCATTTAATTGGTTTCTATGTTCTATTCGAAAGGATAAAACTAATTGTTGTTTTCCAAACTTGTGGTGTATTCTATCGCATTCACCACAATTATTTTCAAAGCTTAAGCGCTTTTTTTTCCTTAAGTTTTCTCGAGCTCAAAATTTTTCATTTTGTATATTTTCTATTTTTCCTCTCGAGCAAGCATAATTTTCTTTGTTATGTAGCAACAATATAGACAAATATTTTCTATTTTTGGGAATTAATAGACCTTTTCTCATACATCGATTGAAATGTTCAACATATGGATTCTTAACACTTTTACTTATTAATTTATGCTTAGTTTCTTTAATCTTGTTTTCTTTCTATACTGCAATAGCACACTATTCATAAGGGATCGAACCACCTCATGAGGTTTCATCCTTCCGTCCGTATATTTATTCCTTCTCATATATTAGATTGTTCATCTCTGGTAAGCTTCAAATGGACTAATCATTCAACCCAATAGTGATTTACCCAAATTCCAAGCATTGTTGTCTACCTAACTTTCTATTACCCTTTCTTCAAGAAAAGTCATTTATAGTAATAATTTCATAAAAGAAAACAGTATTGTTTGAGCATACATTCCCTAAAATTCATTACTACTCCCTGCATCCAAGTATTTACATACTTAGAGTTATATTTATACCTCTTCAACGTAATTTCACATTCTCCGAAAATTCTATTAAAAATAATTAGTCAATACATACAAAAAAAGGAATTATTTTCTTTTCTCTTTCTAGTCTAATTTACTTCTATCTCATTAAGTAGAACCGATGCCATCTACTCAACCCTTGAGCGAGGCAATGAAGTCCTCAACTCCCCCGTGCTCCTCACCAAAGTAGGAATTGAGAGTTGTGTTTTCAAAGATGTACCTCAAGACTCTTATTCAATCTCGTCTCCTAATATAGTAGTAGAGTTCCACTAGTTTTCCTCTAGCTCGGATACTCACACCTTTCACTCTTCGCTATTTCTTATCACCTACATAGAACCTCTTTCCGCCCTAGGATTTTCCTTTTATTCCGTAGGAAAGGTAACTTCCAATAACCGTTAATCAACTACTTTGGAATCTTCAAAATTTTTTACCATCAAACATTTATGGAAATATATCTAATTAATTATTTATTCAAAGAAAAGCTTTAGTTCATAACTTGATTAACACACATGTTAATCCCATTAATTTAAAATAAACCAATATCTAATTAAAATACCCAATTTAAATGATAATAAACACAAAAGCATCTTCCTCATTTAAGATAAACATCGTCCTCGTGTTATGCCATTCCCCTGAACAAGCGAGATATCTTCCTAGATAAAAGTTTTCATCTTCCCAAGTCGCTCCTTCAGATAAAGTGCTTCCATTTCACTTTAAATTGGGTGATGGCTCACCTCCGTAGCATTATTTCTCCGATCGAGAATATGTTGAGGTTATACCGTGAATTCAGCGTTTGCTTTGACTCCGTAAATCCACAGTATCAATTAATAAATAGCTATTTAATTTTAGAGTTTAATTCTCACTCCATTCCTACTTGAATATTATTCCAATGAATTACATGCTTTGGATCATGTATGTATCTTTTGTACAAAACACATGGAACAAAATTGTGCACCAATATGTGTTCCGATGTTAACTGTAGTGGTTATTAGCCTCACCTTTCTTCCAAAATTTGAAAGGGTCCACATAATTAAGCCAACTTCGCACAAGTGGTCGACCTTAACGTGTTATCTTAGCTCCACTTACATAAACGTGATCACCTATCAAACTCTCGATATGTCTCACGGATCCGGAGATACACCTTCTCGTCAATCTTTGGCAACTTTTAAATTTTGTCCGATCTTCTTAACTTCTTTTCTCCATTTCAGCCAAAATTTATGGTCTAAGTATTAGCTTTGTCATGGACCTGCTCCAACTAATGTCGGTTGAACACTTTCTACCATAAAAGGCTCTTGCATTGTGACCATCTTGGAATGATTCCTAAAACCCATTGTTGTAGGAAAACGACCAGATGCATAATCTCCCACTTTGCGGGTTTCGCATCACATACATTTGTATCATGTCCTCTAGTATGTGATTTACCCGTTCTTTTTCCCATTCCTCTTAGGATGGTATGTCGCGCTAAACCGGAATTGTGTGCCTGTGTCCGGTAAATAATGCCTTCCAAAACGCCGAGGTAAAATTCACATCTTTGTCGAGATGATTATTTTTGGAATGCCATGTAATCTCGAATATTTCTCTCATGAAGATTTCAACAAGCAGAAATTTTTAAAATTGACGCATTAAGAATTAAAATGCGTTGTTTTTCTTAACCGATCAACAACTACCATTATAGTTACAGTTTAGTTCCTTGAACTCGGTAAGCCAACAATAAAATTTAGCCATAACTTCCCATTTCCCACCGGTACTAATATGGGTTGCAATAACCCCATGGGTGTTGATGCTCACCCTAAGCTCGAAATTCCAAAAAATTAGTTAAATATTTAGCGATGTCTTTGCGCATCCCATGCCAAAAGCGGGATATTTTAAGAGGAGAAGTCAAACAACTTTCTGATAGCTGCTGTGTCCAAGATATGAACTTTGATGATACTCATCTGAATCATCATTTTAAACTCAACTGATTAGAACATATATCTTTCCTGAATGATCAATAATTTTCATTATTGATGGTATAGTATGATTGTTTTCCTCTTGATCTTCAGCCTTATGTTTCGTCGCCATAGAAACCGATATTAAGGATTTTTTTTTGGTATCCTCCTTCACATGTTCCTAGAATTATAATTCCACATGGGTAAAGTATAACTCATAGCATAATGCAGCTTTCTGGCTAATGCATCAAAGAAACCCGATTTTCCTTTCCTTAACATGTTGCATTTCAAAGTCAAATTCGCTAGGAATGCATTCCACCTAGTTTAAGCAGCAATTTATAATCTAACTTGTTTAAAATAGTTGTTCAAGATGCTATGGTTAGTTTTCAGCACAAACTTCTTCCCAATAAGTAGTGCCTCCATATTTTCAAAGTGTACACCACTCGTTACCAATCCCCTAGATCATATGCAGTATCATTGTTCATGATCTTTCAACTTTATTGATTCATATGCCACAACTTTATGATTCTAGGTGATACAACACCACTCCTACCCTTTTGCTGTGCTAATTCGTGGAAACTCAATCTCCAAATTTGGATCTTTTAGTTTCAAAATAGGAGTTATGTTCAACAATTGTTTTAACTTTTCAAAACTAGATTTACATTCACTATTCCATTTAAACACTCGTCCTTTCAAGGAGGTTATGGAAATGAAATTTTTTAAAATCCTTCTATAAAATGCCTATAATAACCATCCAGCACCATAAATGATCATATGCCCTAGTTCTTAGGCACCCTTCATTCCATGATAGTCTTTATCTTTTTAGGGTATACCGTTATTCCTTCCGCTAAATTGACATGGACTAAATACCGGATTTTATCTTTATAGAAATCACAATTGTTGAATTTGGAGAGCATAGTGATGGTCTCTTAACATTTTAAACACTATACGAAATTTTCTCTATGTTTTCCATATTATTTGAATAGATATATATATCATCTATAAAAATCAAGACAATAAATTTATCCAAATATGGGTGAAATATGCCATGCATCAAAATCATGAATGTTGTTGGTGTGTTGGTCAATCTAAACGGTAAAACCACAAATTCGAAAAAGTTGTTTTATATATTTCTTCATATTTTATCCGTATTTCATGATACTTGTGACCTTAGTTCTATTTTTTTGAAAATGAAGTTTCATGTTTTACTTGGTCAAAATATCATCATTTCGAGGCAATGGGTATTTGTTTTTAATAGTTAATTTGCTGTTGTCCGTAGCCCATGCACATCCAAATCGTACCATCCTTCTTCTTCACAAACAACACTAGTGCCCCCTAGGGTAAAACACTAGGATGAATATATCCCTTATCCAATAATTTTGTAATTGCACTTTCGCCCTATCACTCCAAGCACACTCATTCGGAGATGTGCTCACAGGCTCGGCGTGTTTCCCCCGGCATTAGTTCGATGGTGATATCTTATGTCCCACTTTATAAGTGCCTCCGTGTTTTCAAATACATTCATAAAATCCTACACCAATGGAATATTTTCCATCATAGGGAGTCTTTATTTTTAGAGTTAGCAAACTTACTTGTATTGCATAGATTTTTCACCCCTTCTTAATGCATTTTCCCAATTCGTACGCTATAATAGGATGGCAAATGAAGTGTCTTTTTTTAAATCCTTGCAACTCTTGATGTGTTTCATCTTCAACCTTGTAAGAAACAATTTTATCATTGCAGTCCACTAATGACCAATGCACTTCCAACTAGCCCATCCCCAAGAGTATATCATAGGATTCTCAAAGGTAGAATATTTAATTCAAACTTTATATGCTAGTTTCCAACTTCAAGAGGACAGCTTTGAAACTTTGGTAACATCTCCCCTTCGCTTTGCTCCGTTGTCTAACTATAATAACCAAGGTTTTAAACTTATGGCTTTGTAAGTCACATTTTTCAACTCGGACGATGTAGCTTAAACTAGCACCGTGATTAGTGAAAATAGATACATGGTGGAAGTACATCTTACCTTCCAGCTCTATCATGGTTGGTCGGTAATCTCGCTTTGTTGGGATCTCTCGCGCATTGATTTTGGGTATGTTTCATGCCACATCCCACAAGGATGCTTCTTGCACATTACCACGCTTACTTCTTCCGTGTGAGGAAAGTTCTTATAATAATGTGTCCGATCGCATCCCCAAAATTGCAATGGTAGTATCTCGGTGTGTCCATGATCTCGGTCTACCTGATGCTTCAATGGGTCATTCTTTCGCTAGCCACTTAGTTCTCTGCTGATTTGTTACCGACTCGTCTATTTGCTAAATTTATGGTTGCACCTTGAAATTAATATCTCGAAATTTTAAAATTGGCATTACTTCTCTCCGCCCTTTCTTATGAGGCCAACTCTATTCAGCCTTCTCCTTTCACCTTGGATTGTTAGCACATACGTGCCTTTCCAATCACTTTCATTAATTGTCTTAGTTTTTACAAATTCGATTTTCTCCTTCATATGAGTAGGTAGACTTCTCAAAAAATCATGGTAATTTCACCTTTTCATCCCTCATATATGGCACATATCGCAATAATGAAGTAAATTTAGTTACAAATTCATCTCATGGATAGTTGTCCCAACCTCAAGTCATGAACCCCAATATTTTTCATCATAAAAAGTACTGTTGTATTTATTCCAGCACCTAGAATTCATCCCATGTCACATTTTATCTTCAATGACTTCGCACATTTTTAACTTCTTCCCACCACAAGGTGGATTTTCCCGCAATTGATAGATTGCCAAATGACCCTTTAGTATACTTGTAGAATTGAAAATATTTATTCATGTTTATTATCCATGCTTCATCTACTTCTTCACCTTCTCCATCGAATGTGGGAGGTTTAATATTTTGGAATTCACCTTTCAGATCTACCTTTCGCTCTTATCTCTTGCTATTCGGTGACATTTCCACTCGTCATTGTAATACTATGTTTATTACTCCGTTGGGGTTGGATTCTGCAACTTGTCATTTGTTGTTGTTGCTTTCACCTCCTTCTTAGGTGTTTCGTTTGGGGCTTGCTGAATTGGTCATCTTTAAGGATCTTCTCCTCGCTTCCCGCATCAACCTCTCAATATCACTTCTAACTCATTCCATTTCTTCTTGTAACTGTTGTACAATATCCATAAGTCCGATGGTTTTCCGTTTCTATTCTTCCATCAAAATCAGGCTAGTTTTCTGATGCTTAGTCTATAAAGGCTTGTACCCACATCTCTAAACACTCATTTCGATTAGATTAGGGGTGAATATTAACTCAAGTCCCGAAGTGTTGGATACACAACCCCTCCTCATTGTCCTCGGCCAACTATTCCTTTCACTCTGTGTACATTTACACACATCAAATGTTATTTAGGTGACCCCTTTTCGGTCCCGTGATTGAACGTCGCTATAATACTACTCCGTCATTTCCATCCACATCATTTACCTTTCATCATAAAAAAATTACTATAGGAAATTAAGTCCATTAAAATGTTAATGAAAAATAATATCAACCATTGATTAACTAAAAAGGTTTAGGTTCGTCACTTTGAAATGTAACTTAAGCTCAATGGTAAGTTTCCTTTTACGATGATATGTGATGTTGATCCATACACTTATACTTTACATTACCTTTATACATATAATCTATATACATTTAATTATTAAATCAAACCCTTCGCGCATATGCTTTCAATCGATTAATATATATTCATTATAGTTTTAGTACATTCAAGATTTCATAGTTTATGACTCTCACTTGGCATATGTTATTTATTTGATGACAATGTAATTAGATCTTCGGGCCCGTCGCGTCCATGATCCTTACACTTTAATTCTTATTGCGCCATGTGTGAGCCTCTCCATCGTTGATGTGCAATTGAAACCCAGGCTAGTAGGGTTGCTAGTGGGTAGGGCTACCCTACCACCCGAACCCTAACTTCCTCCCTCATTGTTCTATTGTTCCATTTGCTGGCACTCTACAACTTGGAGTGAGCTTCTCATTGTTCATCCGGTGATCTCGACTCCGGGTAAGGCAACGTCCTCGTGCATTTACAAAATAATCAATATGCTCTATTCATTTTTATTTTTTAAGTCTAAAACCGTCTCAAATGCAGAATCGAGAAATGTATTAGTTGTCGCTTGGCGGTGCGTATCGTTATGGTTTGCAAACTACGAAGCGAGGAAGAACCCTAGATCATCTCATGTTCTTCGACAAGATGCTTGGTTGGGAGGGTTTATCACCATCTCTGCCGAGGTAAGCTCCGTCAGCCTTGACTACACAAGATGTCTTGTTTTTATTTATTTTTTAAAAAACAACGTTATCTTTCCTTCAAGATTTTTAATGGTTATATGTTGGTTTAGGTAATTTTATGAGTTCACGACCCACATGGATTTAACGTAAGAGAATTTATGAACCCTTGCATTTCCTCCTCTATAATTCATAATTTCTTTTATTTTTTTTCATTTTCTTTCGTACTAATGCAATTGTTGCATTCTTGTATAGGTAAAACCCCTTATGCTTATGCACCCTTTGTGTCGAAAAGCCCTCAACGCCTAATTCACTTATGCGCTCTTTCACTCCCCTTTGCTGTGCAATACATCGCTCCAGGCTAACTCTTTACTCCTCTATCTCTAAGGGTTTAGTAATGCTATTTCTTTCTCGATTTAATGAGGTGTTAGCTTGTTTTCACCCTTCGAGGGTCTCTGAATATAATTTTATTATTTAAATTATAATTTTGGCTCGTTGCATTCAAAAAGGGTTTGCTCTGCTTACTTTTGTAATATCAATATACCCATAAGGGTTTTTCCATTTTATAGTTTATTCATTTGGTTTAACATTGTTTCTTGACTTGCCTTATTCATGACCGTGATGGTATAATATTGTTGTTCGACTATCTTGTCATTGTCGGTCATTGCGGAGGATGTTGCTATTAGTTAACAACCGCGTTTAACTTTTCCATGTATTTCGGATTATTTATATACATATATGGTTATACATGTGTTATTTTCTCACTCTTTCCAACTCAAACGGCATAGGTAAGCTCGATAATGAATTGTATGTGGAGCATGTTTTATTTTGACTATCACAGCTATATTTCCGGTTTCGAGCCTCTTTCGCTCGTCTCTATTTAAAACTTTGCATGTCGTCTTTATTGTGGGTTTTACTGTAATTTTATATTTAAACTCCACAATATTTCTCTATTTATATTTTAATTGGGTTCTCTTTTGTTCAAAATGATAAAACTAATTATTTTTTTCCAAACTTGTATTTTTTTCGCATTCACCATAATTATTTTTTCGTGCTTAAGCACTCGTTTTCCTTAAGTTTTTTTAGCTCGACCTCGTATTTACATTCTATTCTTCTCTAAATAAAGAATAAGTATCTTTTACGTGTTAATTTCCAAGAGATAAATAGACATTTGTATTTATGTGAATTAATAGATATTTTTTGTCATTGATTGAAATGTTCAATATATGGATTCTTAACACTTTTTTTCTTATCACGGTGTTGTGCTTAGTTTTAATCGGTTTTCTATTCCTAGTAATATCACATTATTATTCATAGGTGACTAGACCACCTCATGAGGTTTCATCCTCTATTTGTGTATAGTTTTTTCCTCTTACAGTCAAACCGTCCATTTTGGGCGCTTCAAATGGACTAACTCCGTCCAACCCGATAGTGATTTACCTAAATTTATTCATGTTTACCTATGAACTTTCTATTACCTTTCTCCGTGGAAAACTCATTTACGTAATAGTTTTAAAGAAACTAAAGGATTTTTTAGCATACATTCCTAAAATTCATTACTACTCGTAATTCAATTATTTCGATACTCAAGTTTTATTTCTACTCTCTTCTCAATAGAATTTCACATTCTCTGAAAATTATATTAAAAAGAATAAGACCGAACATACAAAAAAAGGGATTATTTTCTTTTCTTTCCAAATTTGACTTATCATCTCGCATGTAGGACTAATGGAATCGCTAACCTTGAGTGAGAAATGATGTCCTTAGCTCCCCCCGTTCTCCTCGCAAAGTAGGGATTCAGCGTTGTTTTCAAAAAGATGGACCTATGACTCCCCGTCCATTCTCGTCTCTAAATGTGTAGCAAAGTTCTCTACGAGTTTTTCTCCAGCTCTAGATACTCACATAATTCTTTCAACCCTTTACCTATTTCTTATCACATGCATATTATTAACCCCTTTCCTCCTCTAGGATTTTCCTTTTATTCCATAGGAAAGGTGATCGCCATTAACTTCTTAATCAACTACTTCATAATCTTATAAAACATTTTATCTATCGACTTATGGAAATATATTCCATGATTAATTCTTTATTCAAAAGAAAAGCTTAGTTCATAACTTGATTAACATACATGTTAATCCCATTAATTTAAAATAAACAAATATATAATTAAAAACCTTGAAGTTAAATGACAATAAACTTGAGTGTTAAGAAAGTCTTTATGTGCACCTTTGTAAAGCATTATCCCCTTCAATTTTGTGTCATGTAACACCATGTATGCATATTATGGAAAACAATGAAGTCTTCATTTGCACCTCTAGAGAGAATTATCCTATAGAGCATTATCCCCAAACACCGAATTTGGATAACAAAGAGTGGAAGAAAGGTGGAAAACAAGAACAAATAATGTAATAAACCTTAATATTGAAAGGTGCATCACACCATAATAACAAAATCTTACATTGTGCTTACAATTAGTACAAGACTCCATATAAATCTTTTCTTAATATTTCCAATGTACAAATAAATATTTAATAATTAGTGTCATTCACTATTATATTTTTTTTGAGAATGAAATATTTACTTTAAAGGAAAAAATATTTATTTTTATGATGTTTAGAAATTATAAATTATCATAAGTAGCATAGGTAGGTAAGTGAGTGGGGTGCAAAGAATATTTTTTTCCTCTAGACCTACACACACCCACATATTTTTTTAATTTAAATAAATTAAAGTTGAAGACTAAGTTAACTAAAATATTAAGATATTTTCTCACCAATGCCATGGATATACCTCATCCTGATTTGGAATTTTATTGACCTTAAGGCCAATAACCGTGGAAAATGTTTCATTGTATTGATCTTGGATAAGTTGTTATGAAAAATGAACTATGAGGAAGGAATTATAACTTGGAACTATTTATCAAACTTTATCACCCAATATACAAGAAAATTTTATCTTACTTTATGGATGCACTCCGGGAACGTGCCTCCTCCCACATTTACCCACTTTCATCGCCCGTGATAAACATGAGGTGAGGGTCACTATGATAAGACTCAAACTCTTATTACCTTAAGGAAATTGATTTAACAACCTAAGACCCTTAATTACTTCCCTTGTGTGCCACAGCCAGGAGCAACCCAACCCCTCAAGGTATCCAACCCCAGAGATCTTCCAGACTTAGAGCCCTAGCTGCTCCCTTTCCAAGGCCTCCAAGTGACAGTGAGTCTCCTAAATACTCCACAGCTCACTCCCGAGTTCAATTGGGGGACTTTTCTCTCATTTCTATACAAGTGAGTGTGATATTTAAGGTTATTTTCCATGGCTAGGATGAGCCTTTTCCTAAAACTCTATGAAACTTTCATAACTCAAAAAACATGAAGAAAATTCTCTTGCAAACCAAAATTTGAAACAGACTTGACATGGCTCTCTCAACCAATACTAACATTTTCTGTTAAGTACTTAGTAAGCATGGGTAACAACCGTCATGAATTAAGTCCGGAATATAAGTGACCGAAAAATTATTTGAGGTTTAACAAGAAGGGTCACTTCCTTCTCACATTAGCTTTTATAACATCGGCTAGGTCTTTGCATTCATTATTCATTTATTCAAAAGTAAAAATATGAATAAATACATGAATGATATCTCGTCATATATCTATAAGCATAACCATGATAAAACCATGCAAATAACAATGAGATAAAAACCATTAAAGCCACATAATAACATGTAAATTTCTTTATCAAAAGAAAGATAAAACTTAGCTCTTATTAGACATAGGAAAAGCCATCATAGTTCGAGACTTCCACGTACCACTCTAACCAGATTGGCTAAACTAATTATTTTCTTCATCCAATAACCCCTGCCATATTCCAAGCAAGAATGTGGTGATTTGGGATAATGAATCCAAACACAAACCAAGTGGTCACAGAGGGTTAAACCACCTCCTCTCTCACCATACCATGATCTCAACTAAACAAGTTTTGGCATTAAAAAAAAATTGAACCGATCTTGGATGAATCTCGACTTTATTCTCTAATACCTCGAGGAATATTCATGTCTCCACCCTCAATATTTATTTTGTATCCCACCATTAGTAGTCAAGGTATTCTAGGCCTTTGGGAATTTTCTCTCATACCACCTCACCCGTATCCACAATATTCTTAACCAAATCCTAAAACTAAGAAAATTCCCATCACACCATGGTTATCCATAAATGGAAAGTCAAGGCTAGAATACACTATCAAACCCGGAAAACCCATGGGAATGACAAACAAAAGAACCAAATTCCAACATGCACATACCATGCATGTCAAAACTAGTTAGGAAAGCATACATGCAACTTGTTACCTACAAGCATTCTGGCCAGTAAAGATACTTGATTCATCTTTCTTGCTTGATCCTTTCTTTCCTTTTCTTTTCCTCTACATTTTTTTTCCTTCCTTTTCTTTCTTGATTTATTTTTCGTCTTGGTTTTCCCCTTGAGACTAATTCCAAATTTGAACTGACAAAAATCTACCAACCGATGCTCCGAGGTCTTTTTATTAATTAGGGCCTCTAATTTCTTCAATTTTCCACATTTTCCTTCATTTTCCTCCTCACATAAAAATTGTGACCCGTCACCTTCATTTTTCCCTCAATTTCCTTTATTTTCATAAATAAATGCCAAATACTATTTTTCATTTCCAAAGCCTTAGCAATTTCCTTTTCCAATTTCCCTTAGACATAAAAATAAAAAGGATAAACATCGTAATATTTTTCCCAACATTAAGCTTGGAATAAGTGTGCTGCCTTAACTCAAGGTTCTATTTTTATTTTATTAACTTTTACTACATGAAATTTTAATTTTGGGTTGTTACAGCACTTCCCCTTGTGGGAAAACAAATTTCGTATTCTCGTGACACACATATAACCAAAAAAATCACCTACATAAAAACACTACTTATGGAGAGCTTTATAACTTGTGTCACAAGGTAATATTTTAATAACAAACTCAAAAGTAAAACCATAATGATAAACATGACAACCTAACACCCATATCGCTTATTGGAGATTTATAACACAAATCATTATGGTACTTAAAATAGAAACCATACATAAATATGTACAAATACCAAAAATTCTTTGCATGTACTAGAAAAAAATGAAGGATACATAGCCCACATTTGATCAACCATCTCCCATGTAGCTTCATCGGCCCAAAGTGTTTCCACTACACTTTAACCTCGCTTTAATTGCTCCGTTATGGAGAACGAGATGTTTTCATTGCAATATGCATTGAGGTTTCGAGTGGAATTCTCCTTATTTATCCACCTACAATATAGACCAAACAATAACATGATCAACATCCTTTACATATGTTTTAAGCAATGAAACATGAAAAACATCATGGAATTTCACCGTGAGAAGTGCAAGTATGTAGTCCATTGAGTAAATCCTATCAATGATCTCAAAAAGGCTCAATACCATGGTTCCAACTTGCATGATCCAATATTCAAGGATCTCTTCTTAGGATTGATGCACAACACATATGCTCCCCAACATGAAACTACTTAAATTCCCATCCAGACCGCATAATTTTTCTTCCTATCATATGTTTCCTTTAGATTATTCTTTATAGCTTGCATTTCTCTTG
The DNA here is from genome assembly GCA_034641835.2 of Pinus albicaulis. Classification (NCBI taxonomy): domain Eukaryota; kingdom Viridiplantae; phylum Streptophyta; class Pinopsida; order Pinales; family Pinaceae; genus Pinus; species Pinus albicaulis. The sequence goes on along the minus strand of JAXQQM020079194.1, from coordinate 8,451 downwards.
TCCCATGTCTTCCAACATGTCCCATTCAATAAGCACCCTATTCACCGGATCACCTTACCATTGGAGTGTTACAACTCCACCCATAGAGTCCCTCAAATAGACTCATATTTAGTGACTCCTTATAACCATTATTGTAGGTGACCCGACCAATGGAAGGCACTCCTCCCATTCTCTCTACTAATTCATGACATAAATCCTCAAAATTTCCTCCACATTCTATTTATCCCTCTCTATCCGTCCATCTTTATATGGATGATAAGTTGTGCTAAATGCCAACTATGACCCCAATACTACAAACATCTCCTTTGAAAATCATATGAGAACTTACCACCGTCCAACATAATATCTTTGGAACACCAGGTAATCTCATGATCTCCTCTTGATGAAGACATGCTACCTCACTAGTCAGTATAAGTAGACTTCACCGGAATGAACCGATCTACCTCACTCAACTCGTTGACCACAACCATGATAAAATCATGTTGCCTCGATGTCCTTAGAAGAATTGTAACAGAAGTCCATAGCATGACCTCCCACTTCCACTTCTAACCTAGTGCTTGAAGCAACCCACCGGATGCTTACACTCTACTTTGACCTCGCTTTCAAAATCTAAATATCTAGCCACAAACTCTTCCACACCCTTCTTTAGATTCATCCTTCACAAGACATCTCATTGTGAGTTGATGTTCTTGCTGATGTTTCACTCTGACATTTTTCATTATGTTGGTTTCATACATTTTCTTTGCATTACCTATGTTTTGGTATTCCTGGGCAGAGTTTGCTAGGATGACTAGGTTTATAGTTTGCTCTGAGCAGACTTGGGTGTAGAGTTTGCTCATATTACGTTTATTTTTTTTTTAATATTTTATTTTAATTCATAAATTTAAAAATTGGTGTTTCGTTAATTTTATAAAGGAGTAGTCTACAATGCGACTTTTTGGAATTGATGTGACATCCTTATGCATGGTGATACATACATGGTATCATAGATCACCGATGTCTTTGCATAACTTTTCGATTATCGATAGGTCCACATTGCCATACCGGTACCTTTTTTATTGCCCTGATATTTTCCATGTCACCATAAGATTCCATAGTCCTCCTAAGGTAATGCATGTAATTAAATCATGGATCACTACCATTTAAAATTTAAAATATAAATTTTGAATTTTCAAGATGTCACAGAAAGCTACATGAATATTGGGGAGGCCAGATTTTTGCCTGGATTTTTATCAGACATCACCCTTGTTTAATGGCTCCACTTTTTAAGTATACATATCCTTGTCTTGCCTTCTCTGGATATCGATGGAGAACCTAACTATTTTATAAGAGGCCAATTACATGTTGATAACACTATGAATATGGGGTATGCCTATTTTCCTGTTACAAATTTAATTTAATTTTTTTACATGAAAGTAATCAATTACCTCTTCTGATATCTAAATGACACAAATATTACAGCCTTCTCTTAAGTTTCAGATAGCCAACACTCGGTGCTTCTGTCTTTTTCAAAATTTCCCAAGTCCGTGGTAGTCAAGAACCTTGAAATAGATTATATATGATCACGAATGTGGATTCGTGCTCAAAAGTGAAGAAATTTTTTCATCTATGCTCCTTTAAATACTCGCATTTAATCTTCTATCTAAGCCTTTGGGATCATCTTCTAAAATGGAAGTTCCAAACTCTATATTCACCCTCCAAGATCATAGTTCATTAACAATGGCTGTAGGTAAAGTATTTGCACTTAAATTTTGCGTTGGGAGAAATGTGTGGTATTCTGATGGTGATGGTGTTTGTTAGGATCACGACACTTGTGATCATAGTTCAACAATGGCTGTGAGTAGCCTTTGCACTTTTTTTTTGTTAGACATAATTTTTTGAGTGGTGTTTTTTTTTCCGATTAATGTGCACTGTGAGTATAGGAAGTATGAATCTCATGAAACTTTCCTATGGTAGAGTAACCATGTTTCATATGAATGGAATCGCCATATCTGCCATCAGAATATGTTGATTTTAGTGTAGCTTGAGTCTTAAATTGCTTATAATACATTTATTTATTTTTTTTAAATAAATATTTGTTTTTTAAAATGAAAATTTCAATCCCCAACAAATATTTTACATATCAATTATACTTTATCATCTTATATATCCATTAGTTTCGATTTTTTCATATATATATATATATATATATATATATATATATATATATATATATATATATATATATATAATAGTGTAATTTATTTAGGGTTTAAAAATTCTATATTTTTCATTTTTTTCTTTACACATATATTACCAATATAATTAATTTTTTATCAGAAAAAATGTAAAATTAAATTTAAAATTTATATTTAAAATTTACATAAAAGGATAATTTAAAAAAAAAAATTAATGAATTTTCTAATAAATTATTTGAGTAAGCTTATATAAATATTTTTATAGAGAATTTTTATTATAAATGTGTCGAACAAAGTTTTTTTTAAAAGAGTATTAAGTTCAAATTTATGTTAATAAATTGAAATTATTAACTAATATATTATTTAGAGAGGTTTAAATAAACTTAATATTTTTTAGGTTTTAATAACAGTTTTTAAATTTTGTAGTGTGAGAAATATTGTTATTTAATTTTTGATATATTAATTGAAATGGAATATGAGAAAATAGAAATTTAGTTATTAAAAAAAATTATGAGAGGCATTTTTTCAACTTCTACTACATCATGTAAAAGGAAGAAAAGTAGATAATAAAATTTCTTGAATATGCATATTATTTTTCCAATTTCAAAATGAGTCTCAATCTAATCCAATGATATAGAAATAAAAGACCTATTTCCTTTGTAAATTTGATATATGTCCAAAAATATAGATAAATAAAAATAAAAAACATATATTTTTTCAAAATAATATATGTTTAGAAGTTGAAGCAATCTTTACAGGTATGTACATTTTCATTACAATGAAGATTTTGAATATTACATGCAAAAGTATGTTGAAAATTAAAATTTGTAAATGAAATGTGTTTTAGTTTTGTCGACTAAAGCTAATATCCACCATACATAGTTTTAAAAAAAAAATTCTCCTCCAAAATATATTTAATTATAATGTTAATATGTTAATAAAGTATGCACATTTTATAATAATAACATTTATAATTATGCTCATGAATTATAGTGACATGTTGGTCAAATGTTGGATTCCTAAACATGTGAGTCAAATTACTTTCCATTACAAGAAAATGAACTAGGAGAAGAGTTTTTTTCTTCATATTGTTTCATTTCATTTTTCTCCAAGGCATGTAGTTGTGGGTTTTGACTATTGTTAATGGATTATCAGATGTTTGAAATTTCCTGAATTATGAAGTTGATTTTAATTAATTTATTTGCTTCTTTTTAGTCTTTTCCTTATGTTAAGAAATGTTTATGTAAATTCATGTGAAATTAAATAAGAAAACATTGTAAATAATCTAGATTTATTAAATAAGAATACAAATAATAATCTAGATTTATTACATAAGAAGACAAATTAAATAATCTAGATTTTGTATTAGACCTAAAAGGATATGAATTTGGAATAGGTTGGAAATATAATGGATGTGAACCAAATACATTTAAATAATTAAATTGTGAAATTGGAAACAAGAACTATTGAAAATGGAACTCATGAGTTCTAATCAATTTTTTCCTAAATTAAATTTGAAGTAAAAATTGTAATTCCATAACATTAACAAATTCGTATTTAGTTAACTAAGTAAGGAATACTTAGTTAGCTCAAGAATTGGAGTTGAGGTTCAAGGAGGAGGCATGTATAATTATCCAATGATTTTAAGGGGTGCAAATTTATAGTTATTAGTTAAGTCAATTATTTGAGTTAAAATCGCTTAACTAGTTCTAATTGAGAGATGAGCTATTGAGAACTCAGTTAGTTCATTAAATCTCGATTTAATTCAAAGTATTTTAAATCAACCGATAATTTTTGCAACATATGTCGGCTTTAAGGAAGGTCGAGTTGAGATTGGGTTAAAGGGGAGATAAATATTATTGTATAATTAGAAAATTAAAATATGTCAAGTGTATGAGGTCATTAGGAAGCCTTGAAGGTATTGTGCAATTAGTAATTAGGAATTTCCTAATTAATATGGGCTCAATTAGCCCAAAAATACGTAAACAAGAAATAGGCAAGTAAGAGCATATTGACCAAACTTGCTTAGATCGTTGTTAGGATCAGAGTGAGACAATCATATAGTGCATAGGTTTCTCAATGAGGGAAATAAAATTGTATTGTTTCATGGTCTTGACTTCATGCAATATATGAGGTTTTTAGTTGAGAAGCCAAATAAATATTTTTTTTCATGATTGATATTTTTCTCTTTCATGTTATGTGATTATGCCATCATATTTGGTTTCCAAATTTATAGAAGCATTCATAAGATTTAGTTTTAGTATATTACAAGATCATATTGAATCCATTAAATGAATTTCTACATGCATCATAGCAGAAACTGTTACCAGAAGAAAATAATTTGATTTTTTTTTTAATGTGTGAATCAAATTTTAATATTTATTCTTCTAGAAAAACTACAGATCAAAATGTCTTTCAATGGCTTCAAACTCAAATATGCACTTGAGGGAAATTGAAATTACATAGCATAGAAGGACAATATGGAGGTAATGCTTGAGGAAAATGGGCTAAACGCGTTCATGCATAATGATATTCCCCTGCCTAGCAACAACGTATGCTTAACTTTGATGTATAGAAGAATAATGTAGCAAAGGAAAGAAGGATCTTGTTAGAGGGATTTTGAGATCATTTTATCTCCAATATCCATGGAAAGGGAAACTCCATATGCTATGTGGAAGACCTTAATAGATCTATTTCAAAACAACACCAACCATAGGAAGTTAGCGCTAAAGAATAAGCTCAAAAATTTCAAGTTGGAGAGGCGTGAATACCAAAATACTTGAAGAGGTTCACTCATTGGTTTGAGATGATTTTAAAATGTTGTGGATTGTTTCTCAGATGGTTTAGTGATCCTAGCACTTCTAGGCCTTCCCAAGAGTTGGCATAGCTACCGTGACCTCGTGAATGGAGGGCGAAGTTACCAGAGTGGGACCAAATTTGGTTCGACTTGGTACAAGAAGAGATAAGGTGGAGCACTAGAGATGAGACCTCTGTTGGGAAAAATACTGAGAGGGGGGGGGGGTGAATCAGTATTTACTGCATATTCAAAACTTTTACTTTTTCCTGCTTCTAAAACCCATACACTACTTTGTTGAAGCCAAGTAGCGTATACACGCGGATATCCTTCATAAAACTCGCGTATACACAGAGATCTAATTATGCCTTTAGTTCTTCACTTATATCATTCCATCATTCATTCATTAGATTTTTTATAAAAAGTAAACATGTGCAGTAAGAACAGAATAAACCATCACACAAAGCATCACACATGAACACCAGGATTTTTAGGTGGAAACCCAAGTCGGGAGAAAACCACCGCTGCAGTTGCTCAGCCTTCAATATTTTATTATAGAGAAAACATCTTACAACATATGTGTTGGTGTAGACTCCTACCAGCACGTAGGCACCCACTTGCGCTCGTTTACCAGCCTCTCGTGGAAGGGAGCTCCAACCCCCTAACTCGTTTACCAAATTCTCTCTCCCGAAGGAGCCACACCCCTTGATCTCGCTACTCACTCCTCTACTCCGGAAGGGAGCTACTCTAATTCCCATGCTCTGTTTACCAGCCTCACCTGGAAGGGAGCTACAACCCCCTGACTGAAGGCTACAACCTTCAGCACCACCTTGGACCACGTTTCATCAATTTTCACACCGGATCCAACAACTTCAATAGAACACCACTTGCAGGCCACATTTCATCATATTTCCAGACTGGACCCTTTCCAAACTTTTAAGCACAAACATACATCACCAATAGATACTTAACAACACAGATCAGATAGCAGAAACACAGCAGAACAGATCAGATATTTCATACCCTTTTCTTCAGCAAACCCTAGTTTGCATACGCGCTTTCACTTCACTGATGTCGCGTATATACGCGCTTCCGTCCACACAAACCAGCGTATACCTCAGTGTATATTTTATTGCGCATACGCGCTTTCTCTTCGCTGAAGCCGCGTATATACGCGCTTCCTCCGCGGCGAAGTAGCGTATATATCTTCAATCATTACAGAGCAGCATACTTCATCAGATCAGATATTCAGTTCAGATCTACCCTTTTGCTTCAGACAGAAGTTCGCCTAGATGCTCGCCTCATCACAGATCTAAGCCTTCCATAATCAGATCTAGCAAATACAAGAGCAATTCAGATCTAGATCCCCTTCTTCATCATTGGTGCATCATACATTCAGATTTATCTTTTAAGTGTAACCCTTTCCATTCAGATATACTTTAGAGAGAAGTATTCATTCAAGCTCAGACATCTTGCACCCACACTCATGATTTGCACAATGAATTTCTTCTCCTTATATAGGTTTACCCTTTTCAATACCATGAGCCCTTTTTTCAATACCATGAGCCAAAACAATACCATGAGCCCAAAACTACATTACTTCTGATGGTATTCCTGGACGGGGTCATTTAGACGAATCATTACCCAATACAATGGGTCAATACCATGGTGGTTACCCCTGGTTTTGCACTTTTTGAGCGCTTTTGCCCATACGCGACTTGGAACGTTCTTTTCCGCGTGCATACGCGACTTCTCCTAGACATATCCACGTATGCCTTGAGACATACTCTTTTTATCATAGATCTAGCACAAACTGAATTTATTTCTTCATTCCCTTCTGTACTCACTGTAGATACATCAGATTTACTTCATCAAGAACATATTCTATTAAGCACAACTTCATCAAGTAAGTTGCCATTATCTTCATCAAGAGGGTTGCCTTTCAAGGACAACATTCATCATCATATTGCTAACAAACATCATTTACCAAGTCCATTACGTCAAGAATAGCTTCATCAGGTATATTTCCATAAAGGAAAACACATGCCAACAATCTCATGTCTTCATCTTCATTCAGTGGGTTGCCATCAAGGACAACACTCTGCATCATATTTCCAACAATCTCACCCTTTGGACTTGATGGAAACCACGATGGTGTTTGGTTACCACAACAGATAGGTACATTAAGAATACAATGACACCATGTCACTCTCCCCATTTTTGACATCATTCTTTCTCTTCATTCAAACAACAAATACAATGACACCATGTCACTCTCCCCATTTTTGACATCATTCTTTCTCTTCATTCAAACACCATGTCACTCTCCCCCTTTGACATCAAGGGCAAAGGGCGGATCAAAACCAACACACTCTCCCCCTTTTTCTCCTCATGCAGAAGAATCGTTCTGCAGATCTGATGTATACTGAAGTGACCAAGCTCCCCCTGAGTTCATGCTGAAACTTCAAACATATTTTCCAATAAAGTACATGACTCTATGAACTTCCTATCACCAAAGACTCATACTTACATCAAATATCCAACCAAGTGGATTTACATATGAGACTCAAGTACCCAACCAAGTGGGTTTACACATTTCAACTTCAGCTACCCAACCAAGTGGGTTTACAAAATTTGACTCAGCTACCCAACCAGGTAGGTTTACAAATTTTGACAAGTCCTTACATGACTGAATATTACAATTTTTTTACATCAAGGGTCTCAACATGACCTTTTCATCAAGAATACAAATATGAATTTTCATAACCAATACCAAAAAGTCCTCAAGAAAGAGAACATATTTCAGAGCCATCATAATGCCAACAAAGCATTATACTCAGCAACGCTAATGCTCCCCCTGAATCTGTGCATCCAAGCATCCTTTTCATATGACTAAGGCTCCCACTTAGTTTGTGCATCCTGAACCCCTTCACCAACAAATCATCAAGGCATCTTTATCAAAACATTAGAAAGAGAATTATGAGAACTGGAACACCACCAGAGATACCAAACAGTATCAGAGATACCAAACAACACTGCAGTTGTGCTGAAGAGAGCTGACTCCAAGCAAAATTTGTCAGCAATCAGACATACACGGTTTTTTGTGCATGAACTCGCGTATATACGCAACTGTGTTTCAGGAAACCCGCGTATCCAATACCATCTTCTATATTTTGACCAGATCTGATCCTCTGTGAAGAAAAGACAGTGTTCAGCTTCTTTCTGAGATATTTGACTGCTTCCCTGGACTACAAATAGAACAGAGTAGTTGTGTCTTCAAGCGTCATCCAATGGTGGTAGCATAAGCGCATTAGTAACCAAGTCTTCATATTCCGTGCAGCATCAATACATTCTTTCCAAGAGAGAACATCATACCATAACAACATCTTCAAATAAGGGTCAAGCAATCATCCATGTGGTCCAATATCACCATGATCTTCAAGATTTAACTTGAAGTAACATATGTAGGCAAAAGATCTC